>OY748302.1:3090258-3238717 GCA_963556515.1 Nudaria mundana
AAGGAAGAGAGTTGGTGACAGTACGGGACCCCTGCTGTACCCCGGCATTCACTTGCAAAAGTGAGAAGCCTGGCCATCGCAGAGCCATGGCCACTGGCATTCCGGGTGTCGAGTGATCGCAGCACTGCCCGTACATCGCATTGCCTGAGTACAATGTCAGGCATAGTGTGGCCACAGTTGGCGATGGCGGGGGGCTGGCCCACACCGGTTACCACCCGGAGCGGCGATCCCACATCAAGATTATGCGCAACATGTGGGGCAGCCTCCTGGGGTGGTTGGTCCCAGGCGGGCCCCATGATTGTGTTGCGGGCGGCCGCGGCAACGCCGTTGCTAGGGTCTCCCTGGCCGGCGAATGGACCCACACCACCCACACTAGACTCCGTTTCGCCCCCACTGATCCCAAGCCTGCTGCACCATACAATCGCCCCGGGCCCGGCGGTGCAGCTGCTGAACCCCTAACGCAACCCAGCCTGGGCTGGGATACTTGGAGGGCTTTAGCACAGCTGCACGATGGTACCCCCCCGGACCAACAGTGTTGTACCACCTGGTACCCACGTAGGGGCCGAAACCACTCCATAGGTACCATAAATTAACGAGCCTCGTCCGTGATCAGCAGGTGCGCCACTAGCAGGTGAGGTCACTGGGGCCCTAAAGATGTTGGTAGAGCCCCTTTGCACCCAAATATTATACGTTGAAAGGGTTTGAAAGGGCATGACGAACATGTTTGGCTGGTAATACTCGTACCTTCTCAAGTATGTCTATATCTCTACTTAGTACTGCAAGTTAGAGGAATATCGGCACAGTATTTATAGAGATACAAACTACAGTTGAAATTAGCTTAACAGAAATCGACCGGCTAAATCTAACCCAGGGGCAGATTTATCGCCGTGTGCCACTGGAAATACCACTACTACTCTTGATGCGTACCAGAGACGCCCGGAAATGGACGTAGGAGAGGCCGCAGCCTTAGGCCGTGGATTTAAAAAAAATCCACAGAGTAGATCCTCAGTTTAAGGAAGTCCACACACGACAAGCGAATCCAAATTTCCCTAAATGTCTAAACTGGCAAAATGCCCGACCAGTGGCCATATCTTCGCCACTTATTAAGTACTAGCTGTTGCCCGCAGCTCCGCCTGCGTGTTACTTTAGATCTACATAACTTTTTTATTTATGAAGCTATTGAAAACCAAACCGCAAGTTCAAATCAAAAAATCAAATCATTTCTGAGATTAGCGTGTTCAAACATTCAGACAAACAGACAAAAGTTCTAAAAACCATTAATAGTGAACTCCACTGCGGGTGACGTAACCTGTTCTGAAGAGCTCTTCAATCTGATCCCACCCTCTTCCTTCCGATCCCGAACAACGCGTGCCGGGCAGAGATGCCACTCCCACACAGTGGATAGCATGTTCGCGAGAACCGAACGTTTTAACCGTTCGTTTTTCCGCCAAACGATAGTGGCCTGGAACGCCCTGCCTGTGCACGTGTTTCCCCCACATATAACCCTGGGTTCTTTAAGCGGAGCGTGAAGAGGCACATTAGTAGGTCAAGTTGAGGGCCACTGTCTATCGTATGTGCTGTGAGAGTGGCCCACAATCGCTAGACGTGCGTCGTCACGACTTACCACCAGGCGGGCGGTGTCAATTTGGCGAACCGAATATAAAAATTAAAAAAACCTACGACAAACTTATTATTTGCGGTTGGTACGATACTCGACGGGATCGAACCGCAAAATTAAGTTTGTTTTTTATTGTATATACTTTTCCGGGATAAAAAGTACCCAGTGTGGTGCCCAGGATATTAAAGAATAATTATACCAAGTTTCATCGTAATCGAACCAGTAGTTTTTGCGTGATGCCTGAACAGACAGACAGACAGACAAAAATTTTTTTAATCACATTTTTGGGTTCGGTGTCAGTCTAGTAAAACCCCCTGCCATTAATTTTTTTGATATCTTCAATGTACAGAATTTTCACTTCTACAGATTTATTAAAAGTATAGATGTGAGACCAGCAAAGTTACTGGCAGAAAGGGGCAAGACGCTTCTGCCTACACTGTCTGGTAAATAGACGCATATCTACCTCTTCGAGGACAATGTATAAACGACTTCTAAAATTAGATGTGTACGTAATGTACGTCATTCAGGGTACACTTGCAGTGTCAGCGCTATGTAGGTATGACACTCGTCACACCCTTACAGATGCTAAGAAGTCAACCCCGTTGCATTCAATACTTATCAAATATTCAGAATAAAGCAGAATAGACGAGCAACTCCGAATTAGCGAGCCTATTAATATTCCAACACTTAATAATAGTTTTAGGTACGAAGTTTCAGGAATTTTAAAGTATGATGAGTATTTGCATATTTCTTAACCGAGGTTCTCGTGCATGTAAACTTGGGGTTTTAATTGGAATTTTGCTATCGTTGTTCGAGGATTGAAACTTTCAACGTGGTTCAGGATCAATATCTCACTCTTGAGTATTCTGCTCACGTTTTCCAAGATCGTAGTGACGTGAATTTGGGTAGTGAAATTTTATCGATCAAAAATATATTTGTAGGTAAACAGTACGTGTTATTTATAAGCAATGAGCCACAGAGAACGTGAAAAATATGTCATTTATCTGACAAAATTTGTAGCGTGTAGATTATTTTGCTGTCTAAAACAGTAGAAATCGTCTATACACTTAGTAAAATTAAACAATTATAAAATCGAAGACAAGAAAGTCGTTCGTAGGCCCATGTAATAGGGGACAAGTCCCTATTACCTTTATCGGGCCATATATTAAAACTACGAGTATAACCACCTGTAATAAAATTCTAACCGAACTTTAAACAGCCTGGACAGACATTACATACATACCACTAGATACAATCATAGCAGTCCGGGCGATCAAAATAATTAGAAACTTATAAAAACTTTATTTATTAGATTTACAATCAGATTAAAAAAGATCACCAGCCAGTCTTGCACCAGCAGCAATACCTTTCCAAGTGCTTTCGACGACATCTTTAATGTGCACAGGGGGAAGAATGAAATTATGGCCTAAGCCAGGTAATTCGTAAGTAAAGCTTAACGGTACTCCTCGAGCAAGGGCATAGTCGTCACCTCCACCAGATGCTCTGTAATTTAACGTCTGAGCTGAATTACCACATATATAGTCTGGATGTTTACTTGGCGAACTGTTATCAATTTCTTGAACCATAGCGATGCAGAGTAAATGAAGAAGCAAGGCATTCGGGGGTACAGACTTATCGTGACCCCAACCGTACAAGACCATACTACCGTGACTGTGCATTGTCATATACAAAGCAATACGGGGTAGATATTCATTGATAAGGTCTCTTATAACTTGGGTCTCAATTTCGGAGAGTGGGTGAGTTCCACCATAGTTCTCTATGCATCTGTTGGATGATGTGCCCGCAGTCATCCAGAAAAAGTCGAAGTTGCGATTACCGTCGACTCCTGGGCATAGGTTACTGATGGCTGAACCATCGGTATAGCGATTCTTCCTCCACATGCGAGTCTGCAATCAACAGATACAAACTTAAACAATGTTGTGATAAGAACTAAACCTGACTCCTAACTTCGTGGGTGATGAAGCACACAGCCTCTAAAGTAAAAGTCTCATACGTATCGTACGTTCAACTAACTACAGTACAGAGAATTAATACTCAAAACATACTCCATTCCTCCTCCTACGACGTCAGGATTAGCCACAGGGATAAAGATCCAGTCAAATCTCTGCAACAAGTCAGGTTCAGTAACGTTTTCCACTAATTTATGAATAGACCAAGTAACAGTAGGTGTTGAACTGTTGAGATCCATTCTCTAGCGTGTATCGCACTATCGATGAAAATCACAGGCTTGCTTGAAAGTTTGTGGTGGAGATTCTCAGGTATTTGATAGGACGTCCTTCATGTGTTAGGGCTGCATCGACAGCCGTAGCTATATGTGAATATTCACGAGCGATGTACTCAACATAGTCATCGATCTGAAAAAGTATAAAACTGTCAATGATAAAGGTTTGTTTTATTTAATTAGGTGTTTGTTTATTTTTTTAAGGAACTTGGGGTTTGACGAACTGTATTTTAAAGGTCGCGCAAAGTCACAAAATTTTAATGCAGGAAATTTTGAACTGGACGTTGTGGCAATTTTTTGGGGAAACCTACCCAACAGAAGGTATCAACTGGCTTATAGAGACAATTTATCATCATTATAAATCTGAATGGTATATGGTTTGAGACACTAATGTCAGAAACGACTGGTTCAATTTGAAATACTATTCATGGTCACGGTTAGTGCAATCCCACCAAAAAGTGGATGTCACCGAGGTGAGAATCAGATAGGTAAGTACCGACTAAACCACACCGAGTTTGCCTTTGCCTAATTGCTGCAAAATCATCTAAAAATCATAAAAAGTGGCTATGGGCCTGACCATAAAACATGAAGTCAAAATACAAATACGTACCGCTTCCAATGATTGGTAATTGTTATAAGGTAAATTTCTACCTCCGTTTCTGGCAGCGCTGACACGTTTTTGGGCTTGGATAAGACCGTCTTCATAATTCAGTTGCCTGTAGAATATCAAAAATGAATCATCACTACATCACTAAATAATATAAAACAAAGTCGCTTCCATCCGTATGTATGCTTAGATCTTTGAAACTGCGCAACGGATTTTGATACGGTTTTCTCCAATGGATAGAGTGGTTCTCGGGGAAGGTTTATGTGTATATAACATGTTGAGCGGGCGAAGCTGTGGGCGTCCGCTAGTATAATAATATAAACTTACTGTTTGACATTAGAAACATGGATTCTATAAGAAATGCCAGCGTTTTCCAATACTTGGACGAATGGTTCTTGAAACTCTTGCTTCACAAGAACTACACCTTCACGAGCCGTACTTGGTCTTCCCAAAAAGTCCAGCTGGTATTTCTCTTCATTGGCCCACAGAATATCGAAGTATTCTGGCAAAGTAGGTCCTACATAATAGGATTTCCATCTGTGAATGTTAAATTTACTGATTTGTTAGTTTCGGTACAATTTTATATGCATAAGTATTCTATTAAGAGGCTCAAGTCAACCACACTCATTCCAAATAGTACACTAGCAAACCAACAGCTGAGGCTTTTATTTTATTTTTTAATTCCGCTGCAAAATCTCACGTCGGTTGCTGGGCGGCTATGGTGCGCACGCAGAAGGTATTGCCAGTGGCACCTGGCAACAGCTGAGGCTAAGACAAACACATTACCTGGAAAACTACAAGTTCGCCTCCTAGGGACGTGTGTCTAACAAAGTTGCTTTCAAAAAACCTACCCCTGCCATGGTGCCGGGCGCCACTGGAAATGCCTTCAGTGTCACCAGAGACGCCCGCAGCAATGGACATGGGAGCGAAAAAAAAACCCTTTGGTGTAGGGGTAGTATTAAATACATTGATTTTTTGGGATTCCGGCGTTAATACTGTCAGTGTCAGTCATTATAACAATTTACTTAGGTAGCCGTACAGTTTTTATTTAGGTTTTTAAAAACGAAACGGCTTCTGGGCAATGTCCTTTAGTTAACTCTTATAATTGCAACTATCACTCAATTTGGACCCCACAACGGGTAAAGACCTCCTCCATTTCTCTCCACGTTTGTCTGTCCTATGCTAATCTGGTCTAATTTACACCTGCTTTTTTTATTATTTCATCTACCCATTTCTGTCTCGGTCTACCTCTTTTCTTTTTATTTGTTGATCCTTTCTAAGCAGTTACCCTATGTGTCCATTTTGTCCCATCCATACGTGCCACATGACCTGCCCAACTTCATTTTAATTTCAAAGAATATTCTAAAGCATCTATTACTTTTGTTGTTTTTCGAATTTTCTGTTTCTTTTTCTATGTTTTCTTCGTATGTTTAATATGCTCCTTTCCATCGCACTCTGGCATACTTGAATATTATTTGTGGTGCTTTTATTGTAGATCCATGTTTGGCAGCCGTGAGTAAGACAGGGTAATATACATGAGTCCATTATTTTCTTCTTTAGTTTTATGGGAAGTTTTGATGTAACCGGAAACAATTATTACTCCAGGATTTGTTCCAGGTTATGTTAACTCCTCTTTTAACCTCATCTTCGTGTCTTGTCTTAGAAAAAGATACTTGGTGACCCAGGTAAATATAGCTCTGAACGTATTCCAGTGCAATGTTGTGGACCTTTATAGGTATGGTGTGGGGGTTTGTCATGATTTTAGTCTTGGAAAAAATTAGTTCTAGGACGATCTTGTTACTTACTTTATTTAGTTCTTCGATCATTAATTTGTACTTGGGATGGGGTCTCAAAAAAGAGTATGATGTCATCGGCGAATCGAAGATTGCTGAGGAAGTGTCCATTCTTTTCCCAGTTCACATCTTTCGTTATACTCTGGAGTACAGCTATAAAGATTCTAGGTGACAGGGGATCACCTTGCCTGACGCCTCTACAAATGCTTATTTCGGCGCCTTGTCTCTAGCTTTACAAGACTTTTGCTTTTGAGGTATATGTCTTTTATGAGATCTATGGTCTCTGTTGGTACTTCACATTCGTGTAGAGCTTTCCACATGCTTGTATGCGATATAGAGTCGAATGCTTTGGCATAATCGATAAATGCCAGGTAGAGTGGTCTGTCCTGTTCTGTATATTTCTCCATAATCAGATTCAAAGTGTGGATATGATCTGTTGTTGAAAAACTTTTTCTGAAACCTGCTTGTTCCAGTGGCTGAGATTTTTGAATTTCAGAAAATCAAATCAATCAACAAGCTCGAGACATGAAGCGAATGTTGGATTGTAGGCTTATAGGGCGGTAATTGCCAATATCGGCAGGGTCTCCTTTCTTGTAAATCAAAATTATGTCAGATTGTGCCCATTCTTTTGGTATGGCTCTATCGTCTAGAACTTTGTTAAATAGAGTTGTTATGTATGGTGCTAATACCAAATTTCCTAATTTTATTACTGTGTTTGGAATTCCGTCAGGCCCGTTGCTTTTGCCGGATTTTAGACATTTTATTTTGTTCATGACTTCATTTATAGAGAATCTAGCTAGAGTAGTAGAGTTCTGGTTGGTAATATCGAAATCCGGTGTAGCATCTGATGCTGAATATAAGTTACTGTAGAATTTTGTAGCCTTTTCTATTATTACGGTCCTTGATAATACCTTTTTGTTTGTATTATCATCTTTTATGTAGGGTATCCATCTTTTGGTTGTATTTAGGTTTTTAAGTCCCTTCTTTAAACTGCCTGTTGATTCGAGGTGTATTTTAATTTCATTTATCCTACGTTCTGCGCGTTCATATTTCAATAATTTGTAAATACTTTTGTACAGGCGGAACCGTAGCCCAACACGCGCATGGCCGTTCAACTAAACCTAGAAATCAATATTCTGATAGACACATATGAAAACGTTTATAAATTGTAATGCGTTGGAATTAAATAGTTACAGTAGCCTGCTATTTCATATCTAATTAAAATCGTGATAACGTAATAGGTTTATGATATAAATTGTATCAGATATCACTAATTAATGTGCTAAAATATTGGATGGAAACAGGCGTTACCTGGCGAAAATCCATGACAAAGTAATGGTAAGTTAGATGATAAAAACTTTTTTAAAATATATATAATAGCATTATTTTTCGCAGAGTTATGCAAACTTTTACCATTACTTTGTCATAGATTTTCGCCAGGTAACGCCTGTTTCCATCCAATATTTGAGATCAGTGAGCATCACTGTACATAAAGTTGATCAAGCTCCACAGAACATCAAGTCAAAACCTCTGGTTCAATCAAGAGTGCAAGCGTTTTGGGGTGTTCCCGAGGTACATATGCCTGAGAACAAACAATAATTCAGCGTCGGCTAGGAATTCTATTTTTAAAGCAAAAATAGCGTGGTTGAACTCTGAAATAAGGAGTTTGTTTAGAGTGAGGGACAGTTTGAAGTGGCATTTAAAAGTGCTACACTCTGAGTTGTCATTCAGTTTACACAGAATAGAGTTTGATTTGTTTGATCAAACTCTGCGAAAAATAATGCTATTATATATATATTTAAAAGTTTTTAACATCTAACTTACCATTACTTAATTAATGTGCTATTTTGTTTTTGTCAGAAATCTATAATAATAACTTGTATGCA
This sequence comes from Nudaria mundana, assembly GCA_963556515.1. NCBI lineage: Eukaryota > Metazoa > Arthropoda > Insecta > Lepidoptera > Erebidae > Nudaria > Nudaria mundana. The sequence continues at coordinate 3,098,405 of OY748302.1, forward strand.
AGTACTATTCCCTATTCTGTGGTATAACTGTCTGTATCGTATTGTAGATAGGTACCAAAGGACTTCTGCGACTTATTAGGCCTAGTCCCAGTTTTTACAATATACATCATACGAGTAGCTGCCCCGGAGTGCCTCGGAGAGCACGTCAAGCCGTCGGTCCTGGTTGTCATACGAACATCTATGGCAGTCGTTACGGGTATTTGGAGTCTAACTACAGAGCTTCAATATCGTCCATGGATTTTGGAAATCAGATGACAGTCGCTCTACGGAAAATATAGAAGTTAAATATAGACTGCAAAGCCGACCCTAACTAAGTTAGAGTAAGGTTTGGTGGATAATAACAAAGCCCCACCTCTATACATCGTAGTTTAAGGTTATTATAACTCGTAGCTTATTCTGATATAAGGAATATTCTGTACAAAGTAATTTTTCAATTCCCTGAGATTAGTGCGTTCATCTAATGGAGGCTCGTGGTCTAGTGGTAACCGGCAATGTTAACACATTGCAAATGTTAAGCAACATCGACTCAGGCTGGTCTTAGGATGGATGACCATTTCTTAAGACATTGAGACCCCTCCGTGCCTCGGAGAGCACGTTAAGCCGTCGGTCCCGGTTATCATACGAACATCTATGGCAGTCGTTAGGGGTAGTTGGAGCCCTAAATCAAAAATCTGACCGGTCTAATTACAGAACTTCGATATCGCCCATGGGTTGTGGAGGTCAGATGGCAGTCGCTTCACGGAAAAATATCGAAGTTCAGCCGAATCGCAGTTAGACTGGAAAGCCGACCCCAACTGAGTTGGGAAAAGGCTCGGTGAATGATGATAGTGCGTTCAACTAATAAAAATAAAATTTTATTAAGATACCTTAATTATTTCAGGATTTCAATTATATTAATGAACTCTTACCCAATAGGGTAGACAAAGACCTTTTATACCAAATGTTCGATTTATAATTATGTCATTCACTATTTATTTGGCAAAGACTACAAAAATATCTCACGTTATTACAACTTAGAACCAACAAAACAACTTTGGTACGCCTTAGAATATTTGAAGATATCGCACCAGTCTTCGTAGTTTAGACACATAACTTTTAAATGAGATGATGTATATTAATCAATAAATATCAAATAGTGAAGTTAGTGAGCTAAATAAATGTAATAGGTAGGTATAGGTTCTTCGACACACACACAGACGATAAGGTCTGTGTGTGTGTGTAATGTATGGGTGTAATAAACACCCATATTTCGCCAGTCAGCGTTGGTTCCACATACCTAATTGGCGGTGAGCTTATTGTCGTTTCCAAGCACTTTGACTAATTAGAACCATAAAAAATCTTCATCGTGGTTTTAGGTAAAGTATAATATTGCACCTAATTCATATTATTTATACAAAAAACCTTACCCAATATATTGCTCATGCTTGGCTTGCGCAAGCGCCACAACGAGTAGCACGCCCAGGAGTTTCATCGTAACCATTAAAGTACTCTCTATAATGTTTCAGTAGCTATTTTATAGCAAATCTACTGATAATTACGACATAGATAGTATTAATACCGATAGTATAATAATATTCAGTGATAACAAATTTGAGATTTGAGGCATGAATTTTTGCAAAAGAAAATACATACAAATCTCGTCGCTTACCGATCCAAGTACGTTTTAGGATTGAATTTTTTTTCTATATTAGGATCGCCAAATTGACGCCGCTCGCCTGATTGTAAGCTGTGGCGACGTGTGGTGATTGAGAGCGACTCTCACAGTACACAATACTATAGAGAATGGCCCTCAACTTGACGACCATATGCCTCTTCACGCCCCGCTTAAAGAACCCAGGGATAGATGTGGGAGGAAACACATGCGCAGGCAGGGTGGCCCAGGCCACTATCGTTCGGTAGAGAAACGAGCGTTTAAAACGTTCGGTTCTCGTGAATATGTTTACGACAGTGTGAGAGCAATGGCAAGTGGCAACTCTGCCTGGCTCGCGTTGTTCGGGATCGGAAGGGAGAGGGTGGGATCAGGTTGGAGATCTCTTCAGAACAGAATTGGTTAAAAGGTATTTGTTGTTCTCATATAACATATAATAATAACCTTTTTGTTTCATTGTCATGATGCCTATAGTCAACCTCAACCCATCACCAATGCAATAAGATCAATACATAAGGCAATGAAAAGTTGCATTACAGTGTGGCGTGTATAAACGCAGCACCTTTGACATCATTTATATACGAAACGTCGACGTTTCGTATGACGCACGTTTTGTATATTATAATTATGACGTCAGAAGTGCTTCGTCAATAACCACTTCAACAGGTGGAAATTAGACTCGCTCTAACTGTAAACTGTAAACTCATTTAGAACGAATATAAGACCACCAATCTGTCATCTTACGCGCAATAAGATCTGTTTATTTTCTGTATGTATATATTGTAAGATTCTTCTGCGTAACCTTATTCCAGTCCAACTATTCCGGCAGTTTTACTAACGACGCGGTCGGAAACTGCCTGTTAACGCGCACACAAGGAACGCGTTTTGAATTACGCTACACCCTGCGGCCCACTACTAACTACGAATGGAACCGTACGGAAGATATACGAGCGATTCACCGTGGCGCGTGATTCGGATCACACGTCAGCTGCCACCACAGTTATCCGTCACATATAATCTGATGCAACCTTCAGTCGAACGTCAGAACATTCAAAATCAACATGAAGCAAGGTTGTGCCGCGCGCTCGTACATTCCGTAAAGGACGCCGCCATTAACTTTGTAACTTATTCTAATATAAGATTATTTCTCTCTGTACGCAGTGTTTACATTACTTTATGTCCTCGCCGACATAAATTGGCGCCCCCTGGGAGGGCAGACGCGCCGCCGTCGTGGCCCGCCGAAGAAGCCGCCGTGTCGACCGACACGTGCCACGCCCGCGCAACTTCGTGGGATCATCAGCGTCGCGGGAGGCTTCCCGCTGACGTGCGCTCAACGCTCGCCCCGCTGTTCGTGGGCATCGCCGCAGTACAACACGAACACGAGGTGCCGCGCTTCCACGCGGCAAGTCCGGTGCGCCGGGGTTGATGACAGCCTGCGCCCTAGCATCGGACCAAACGAGGGGAGTGTCTTGAGCCCACATTATCTTTAATTAATCCACCCTACATTCTTAGCCGCGTCGCTAGACGCCGATTTTCTTTCTTTCTTTTTTATTTTTTTATACAGAGGGTAACCTTTTTTCTATGTAGCGCAAACTCGCCTATATACTATACCATGCCGGCATGCATGCCATCGCCGCCTAACAACCTACCTAATTACATATTTTAAACAAATAACGCAGTCACTTTACTGCTTTAATGCATAATCACTAGCACAGCATCTTTGCTGTCACTACTGCCCCTGCGCAGTAACCTCACGGTGTCGGTACCTGCTCACCAATGCAGTACGGTCCACACGAAGCCTAGCACCAGTCTAGCATCAACCTTACATCAATCACACGGTGTTGGTACCTGCTCACTAATGCAGTACGGTCCACACCAAGCCTAGCACCAGCCTAGCATCAACCTTTCTTTAATCACACGGTGTTGGTACCTGCTCACCAATGCAGTACGGTCCACGCCAAGCTTAGCACCAGCCTAGCTTCAACCTTACATCAATCACACTGTGTCGGTACCTACTCGGTTAATGCAGTACGGTCCACACCTTGCCTGAGCACCAAGCTTACAATCCAAACTTAATTTTCTTTTTGTATTTTTGCACGCACAGTCGCTTATGCACCCCCCTTTAAACATTTTCAGTGAGAATTCCCCAAGTCTTCGTGTGTCGACACCCAGTGACAGTGGTTCGGCGCCTGCGTTGCGGCCTCGGGGCAACTGGCTTATACGAGGGGCGTAAGCTTTTTAAAGTTTTATTTAACTTCAGTATAAATCCCTATTTATTTGAGTGATTCGAATAGCCTGCCTGCGTTCTACTTATTTTATTTTTTATTATTTTTCACGTAGGTACTACTTAAATTATTTTTTTATTTTTACTTGCGGAGGTAGAATTTTTTCTTTGCATCCTAACATGACTGACCCCAAGCCAGTTGTTTCTGACACACTTCCCAGTGGTCTAACTGCTGCTCGAGTCAAGCGCAGTTCGATCAAGGGACAAGCAACTGCCTTTCATAATTATTTAACATTGGTATCCAACCAAATGCCATTGAACGCAATCGAAGTAAATAAGTTGAACATAAAGCTGAGCAGGTTCTTGGAATTATTATCTATATTTGATGAGCTGCAGACTCGGATAGAGGTATTGAGCGGGGATAACCTACATACAGAACTAGAGGAACGGTCTTTGATAGAAGATAAATTACAAACATGTATTGCAACTGCTCAAAGTTTCCTTAAGCTGTCTCAACCAGAAGGCTCCAGAGACCCTGGTCTTGAACAGCCTTCACATTCTTGCTGTAGTTCATACACCAATATTGATGATTTTGAATTACCACAAATCGCAATGGGGCCCTTCAGGTCCTTGGCTTCATGTGCCAACAGTTTTGCAACTCAAGCGGACAGGCGGCCTCAGCCCGTTATCCCATTCAAACATACTAATTCAAATGTCATTTTAGATTACAATCAAGCACAGTCGTGTACACAACTCTCACAGTTACAACCACCCTCACACATACACAAGCCTAAAGCGGATCGGTTCATAGCAGAGCCTATAGCCGTTCCCAAATCACAGGACACAGTTACACTACACTGCAAGTCCTCACTCTATAAACCCAGGGACTATGGAGGTTTCATAAAGGCAAACCTAGCCATACGCTCCCCTTCTAAGCGTGATGCTAACCTCACAAAATCCAGGGACTATGGAGGTTTCATAAAGGCAAACCTAGCCATACGCTCCCCTTCTAAGCGTGATGCTAACCTCACAAAATCCAGGAACTATGGAGGTTTCACGGATGCAAACCTAGCCATACGCTCCCACTCTGAGCGTGAAGCTCACACTACTAACACACATCACTTGCAGGGTGGCAAGTTTGGGGTCCTACCCCCACCCATACACACTCCTAATTGCCTAGGAGACTCCTATTCATACTCATACTTAAATCCTGATTTAGTTCACTTATGCAACATAGCCCTTCCATCACAAACACTTACATACCTACTCTCAAACATAACCACAACAATCACACCATACAACATTACCACTAATGAAATTAATTTATCACATAATTACAAATCAATGCATCTCAAATGCACCCTAGTCACCCTATTGCCCTCTATAGACTTTCAGGAACCCCTGAGAGTGGGGGGGGGATCCCATAGAAGCCCTCCAAGGCACCACATACTCCGACACTCCAGACATACACCATCTCAATTCATCCTCGTATTTATCCACAAGCATGCATTAATCTTAAGCAGATGCGTGTATGTATGGAGGCGTTTGTATTTACTTTCCCTATATATACCTTACCGAATCCTACGCAAGTGCGTACACATTTGGCGACTGTTATTTTTACTTTCCCTATACAAAATGTTTACTACACGTTTAGTACATCCATAGTCATAAAAACTTAATTTAATTCACTTCATAATAAATAAAAATAACATTACTTCGCGCTATTGGCCGATAGATGGCGCGAGCAATTTATAAGCAAGCCATGGTCAATTGCACAATGTGAACAGCTAGTTCGAGCTATTGGCCGATAGATGGCGCGAATCGATTTATAATCAAGCTATGGTCAGTTGCCCAATGTAATTATAATATTGAACTGAGGTGTGTTGTTAAACTTTCTTATTAAACTTTAATGCAATCTTTTTAAATCCGATTTGTAGCAGCTTCAAGATACAATAAAAGCACACCTTCCTGATTCATTGTCGGGTCTGCAGCTGATCAGACCTAAGTACTTATTTGTTTGTTTGCAACAAGCTTACGCCTCAACTTTCGACGGGTGTCCTGAGGTCATGAACGCACCTCAGACCTCACACCTTACGCTCACTTTAACAGTAGGCCCATATCCCCTCTCTCGTCATCCCCTAATGACTTCGTGGCGCTCACACCAGGACACTTTCTTCTTGACAGGTCGCTGACATCGATTCCAGCACCATCACTACTGGACACCAACCCCGGCCGTTTGAACCGACACCGCCTCCTAGAGCAAATGAGGCAACACTTTGGAAAAGATGGCACACTGAATACCTAACAGAGCTCCAGCAGCGTCACAAATGGAAGACCCGGTGTAGAGACGTGCATGAGGGTGAGCTCGTCATCATTAAGGACGACGCTCTGCCGCCGCTACTGTAGCGCCTAGGCAGAGTCTCCAAGCTGTATCCCGGAGCGGACAACGTGCCTCGAGTGGTGGACCTACACACAGCAAAGGGAACCATTAGGCGTGCCCTTAACAGAATCTGTCCGCTGATCAAGGAATCTTGAAAGTTCTTTCAAGGGCCCCCAGTATGTTAACGCGCACACAAGGAACGCGTTTTGAATGACGCTACACCCTGCGGCCCACTACTAACTACGAATGGAACCGTACGATACATCGACTAAGATATACGAGCGATTCACCGTGGCGCGTGATTCGGATCACACGTCAGCTGCCACCACAGTTATCCGTCACATATAATCTGATGCAACCTTCAGTCGAACGTCAGAACACTCAAAATCATCATGAAGCAAGGTTGTGCCGCGCGCTCGTACATTCCGTAAAGGACGCCGCCATTAACTTTGTAACTTATTCTAATATAAGATTATTTCTCTCTGTACGCAGTGTTTCCATTATTTTATGTCCTCGCTGACATAAATTGTGGCGCCCCCGGGTGGGGGTTTATGTCGGCGAGGACATAAAATAATGTAAACACTGCGTACAGAGAGAAATAATCTTATATTAGAATAAGTTACAAAGTTAATGGCGGCGTCCTTTACGGAATGTACGAGCGCGCGGCACAACCTTGCTTCACGTTGATTTTGAGTGTTCTGACCTTCGACTGAAGGTTGCATCAGTTTATATGACGGATGACGGTGGTGGCAGCTGACGTGTGATCCGAATCACGCGCCACGGTGAATCGCTCGTATATCTTAGTCGATGTATCGTACGGTTCCATTCGTAGTTAGTAGTGGGCCGCAGGGTGTAGCGTCATTCAAAACGCGTTCCTTGTGTGCGCGTTAACACTGCCTGTGGATGGATGTTGTCAAACGTTGTCAAAAACGTTAATTAGGGGCAAAATGACACAGAAATTCATTGTCATACAAACTGGTCATCGGTGGCTTAGCAGTTAAAACGTTCTCCAGGACAAAAACGTTGTCTGGCTCGATCTTGGATGGATCTATACTATAATATTATAACATACATACACATATCACGCCTATATCCCCGAAGGGGTAGGCAGAGGTGCATTACACACCCACAATTTGCCAGTATTTAGTCCCACGTAATAGGGGGCAAGCCTATTGCTGTCACCGGGCACATTTATAATGGGTTATGTCCAAAATGGCCGAATGAATTTAATAATAAGTAGCAGCTATATGGTAATTTTGAAAAAAGTTTAACCCGTTGCCTGGCGATGAAATATTGATGAAAGGCATCAAAATCTTACGTGCCAGCCGCTATGGCACAGCCAATTGCAGTCCTGGGCGTCTCGGACTAACTATATTATTATAAAGAGGAAAGATTTGATTGTATGTTTGAATCAAATAGACACCGTAACTACTGAACCGATTTTGAAAATCCTTTCACTAATGTGTTACACTATCCCAGAGTAACATAGGCTACTTTTTATCCAGTATTTCAGTGGGAATTGGCAATGAGAAAACTATATCACGCGGTAAGCTAGTGTACAAGGGTAAAACGGGAACCCTATTAGTGAAATTTCCTGTACGTCTGTCCGTCCTTTCGTCCGTCCGTCTGTCTTGGGCTGTATCTTATGAACTGTGATAGTAAGAAAGTTGAAATTTTCACAGATACGATGTATTTTGATTACCTCTATAACAACAAATTAAAAAAAAAACAGAATATTATAATAAATTATTTAAGGGGGCTCCCCCCATACAACAATCGTCTAAACTACTGGCACTTGCCTGGTGTTTTATATAATTGTTTGCATCAAATAACAATGTCATCTAATTTAGTCTCTACTGTAAGTGGTTTTGCCAACTAATTCACGATAAAGTGTTTATTAGCTGTATTGCGCTAACTGCCTATCACCTCATTTTGTTTTAGTAGCTGATGAGTCTAATACTCGTTTGTGTTATTACTAGCACTAGCCTTTGTACTTTCTCTGCAGACATCTGCCGTAACGAGTATGAGACTTGAGGTCCCAGGTTTGATTCCGGGTCAAATCAAATTATTTGTGTGATCCACAAATGTTTATTTCGGAGTATGGGTGTTTTTTATGTATAATATGTATGTATTTAGAAGTATATAAGTATGTTTATCAGTTGTCTAGACCCCATAGCACAAGCTTATATTAGCTTAATTTGGGCTAGCTGACGTTGTATGAGAATGTACAAAAATATTTATTTATATTTATGTCCATGTAAATAAACTATAAAGGAAAACTATTACGTATTAGATAGCTGTGTTTCTTTAGAAGTTCTTGACTACACACACACTTGGTAATTTTTTGTAGTACACCGGATCATACCTCCTCCATCTTAACACTTATGAATTAGTCCTAGCTTAACTTTTTTATTTCTATGTGATATTTTTTTATAAATGAATTAAAAAAGCTTTATTAACAAGTATCAGTTAGATTTAAATAGATCACCAGCCATTCTAGCTCCAGCAACAATACCTTCCCAAGTACTTACGACGACATCTTTAATGTGTACAGGGGGAAGAATGAAGCCACCTTGAAAACCAGGTAATTCGTAAGTATAGCTTAACGGTACTCCTCGAGCAAGGGCATAATCTTCACCTGCACCTGAGGCTCTATAATTTAATACCGCGGCTGAATTACCACATACATAGTCTGGATGACTACTTGGCGAACTGTTATCAATTGCTTCAACCATAGCGATGCAGACTAAATGAAGAAGCAAAGCATTCGGGGGTAAAGATCCATCATGACCCCAACCGTACAAGACCATACTTCCGTGACTGTGCATTGTCATATACAAAGCTATACGGGGTAAATGTTCATCGATAAGGTCTCTTATAACTTGGGTCTCGACTTCGGAGAATGGGTGAGTTCCACCATAGTTATCCATGCATCTGTTGGATGATGTGCCCACAGTCATCCAGAAAAAGTCGAAGTTGCGATTACCGTCGACTCCTGGGCATATGTTACTGAGAGCTGAACCGTCGGTATAGCGATTCTTTCTCCACATGCGAGTCTGCAAAAAATGGATACAAATTAAACTAGTATTTACACTCTGCCATAAAGCCTGGATGCACGCGATTCCCCCCAATCAGGGTAACGATTGAGATAAATGGTTACCCGCATGCAGCCTCTATACCATGCGTTTCAGAACTCTCCCTCGCCTAGCATATAGTAATTTCGTGCTGAACGGTCTTAATCCACATTACCGGTACCTTAGTCAATCTCTTTACACATAATCATGACATATTCCAAAAGTGCCCAGAGACGGCAATAGGCTCGACCTGTAATATTATGTTGGGCCAATAAAAGTAAGTGTAGTAAATATGGAGTCTTCTTTGAGGATAAAGACGTGGTTTTGTGTGTGTGTGTAAAATTGAATATACCCACATCTTCATAAGAAAACTTGTATCCATCAGGATTAGCCACAGGGATTAAAATCCAGTCGAATCTGTCCAACAAGTCTGGTTCAGTAACGTTTTCCAATAACTTGTGAATGGTCCAAGTAAGAGTAGGTGGTGTGATCCATTCTCTAGCGTGTATCCCACTATCCATGAAAATCACAGGCTTGCTTTTGTCTTGGAAGTTTGTGGTAGAAATTTTCAGGTACTTAATGGGACGTCCTTCGTGGGTTAGGGCTGCATCGACAGCCGTAGCTACATCTGGATATTTACGAGCTATGTACTCAACATATTCATCGATCTGAAAAATTATAAAACAGCCAGTTTAAATATTTGTTCATTTTCTTCAGGGATTGGGGATTGGACTGACGTCCTCGTAAAGAAAGCGGTGTGGCAAACTTTTGCGGCGTCAACTGGCTGACATGATTGAGGGCCACACTAACAGTACATAATACTAGCGCTTCCATCGCCCAACATTTGTATAATGTTGGACGACACAACCATTGCCACTTGCCTTCGGCTAGATACACTTTGTACATCTTTGCATCATTGCAACTGTGGAGTAGCCGTCAATAATCTGGGACACCATGGCCTTTCATGTAGCAGAAGCGCAGGTCGTATACCTCGGCACGTTATTCTAAACGACATAATTCGTAGGGCTCTTTCGATCGGCTGAAGACCTCAAACGGCGTAAATATGCCAACCTAGCAGGTGATTTACATATTTGAGCCGCTTGGGGTTGAGACACTGGGGTCATGGGGTCCGAGCGCTCGCCATCTTTATAACGCTTAATCCCACACACAAACGCTTAATCGATGCTTCTCAGGACCAGAAGGCTGGCTATTTTCTGGCCCAAACAATAAGTATCGCCATCCAACGTGGCAACACAGCCAGCATTCTGGGAACCTTCCCAGTCGGCAATGACGCGGAAGATTTTTAACGATATTTTGTACTGTACATATTTTTAGCAGGTACATAATTATGTCTATCGATAGTCTACATACATGCCATACACCCCATTTTTTAATTTTTTTTCAAATTCCGTGAGATCGCGGTCGGTCTGTCCATTACTTCGGGCGTCTCTGGTGACTCCAAAAGGTATTTCCGGTGGCGCCCGGCGGACTTTGGCCAGCTGTGTGGCCTCTTCGGGGGTTGCCATACACCCCATGAATTAACTGACTTAACAATGTTGAATGTTCTTTATTTTTACCTTGCAGAATCCTCATGCATATCAATGCGCTGAACATTTCTATTTAGATACCGACTAACCCTTTGTTTTATTGACCATGAATCATGAAGTCTAAATACAAATACATACCGCTTCCAATGATTGGTAATTGTCATAAGGTAAACTTCTGCCCCCGTTTCTGGCAGCGCTGACACGTTTTTGGGTTTGGATAAGACCGTCTTCATAATCCAGTTGCCTGTAAAATAACCGGACCGAGTTTAGTTACTTTAGTTACTTAGTTATAGTCTACAATTATTATTTGAATGACTAGATTCGTTACAAATCATTCAAAAACATTCAGTTAAATATTGTTCCCGTTGGAAACCTAGGAGACGAGACGTATTTTGTTTTTCGTTTCAATATTGTATACCTCCACTAGCGGACGCCCGCGGCTTCGCCCGCTTAATAAATAATAATAAAAAAACGCAAAAACCTTCGTCAAGAACCACTATCCATCGGTAAAAACCGCATCAAAATCCGTTGCGTAGTTAGAAAGATCTAAACATACATACGAAGCGGGCGACTTTGTTTTATAATATGTCTGTAATGTTAGTGATTAGCAAGAATCAAGAGTAGACTTACACATACATACATATTGTCACGACTCTTTCCCATGGGGGTAGGCAGAGACTATGTAATTCCACTTGCTACGATCCTAGGATACTTCTTTCGCTTCTTCCACTTTCATAACTATCTTCATGCACGCTCTCCGGTTATGGGTACTCTTGACCTGGCCTTTGCTTAAAACATCTCCGATTTGGTCGAAGTACGTTCGCCAAGGTCGACCCTTACCTGTCAGTCCATTCACGCCCGCCTTATGTATCTGTATCGTCAATCTTCTTTCATTCATCTTTTCTAAGAGCCCGAACCATCTAAGCATCCCTTTTTCTATCTTATTCACTACATGTTCTGACACACAAGAGTTGACTTACTGTTTCACATTAGCAACATGGGTCCTGTATGTAATGCCGGCGCTTTCCAATTCTTGGACGAATGATTCTTGAAACTCTGGCTTCACAAGAACTACACCTTCACGAGCCGAACTTGGTCTTCCCAAAAAGTCCAGCTGGTATTTCTCTTCGTTAGCCCAGAGAATATCGAAGTGTTCTGGCAAAGTAGGTCCTACGTAATAGGATTTCCATCTGTAATAGTAACATTTAGAGATCTTTATTTTTGTTAGGATATTTGTAATAGTATATAGGACTCATATTTGTAACTAAAACCTTGTAATTGTATTCCGATACGCACATGATAAGGTTTATTGATTGTGTATTAAAATGATGTACAAGAGTATGTAACTAGCAATTCATATCCGATTAAAATAATGATAATTATTGATTTACGAGTATGATATAAATTGTGTCAGATTTAAATAATTAATATATTTTTGTAACAGTTATCTAGTCAGGAATAATTTGCATTAAGTATAACTGTTTGCGTCATAGGTAAAGTTCGCGAGGCCTAAGCTGAGCTTTGCATTTATGTGAGTGATCACGAAAAGAAGAGCAAAATAGCTGTGAGTACAATACGTGTGTGTAAAACAGGTGACATTATACGTTCACGTACGTGCACTCTCAGAAATGCATAGCTCAGATTATGCCTCGCAAACTGTACTGTAGAATGATGCTCTCTTGGAAAAACACATCCATTTATTCACAAATATATCCAAATGGCGTAGCCAGAGCCTAGAGTTACCGCACTATAAAATGTCCACATCCATACCAGTAAATCCATTCACACTTACTATCTAAAATAGTCGTTTTCTAAACATTGTTATCCAGTTGTTGCCACTGTTAGTTGATGTAAAGACCCGGGTGCACTTTTGAACTAAAATCCGAGCCTCTTACACGGCATGTTACGCGCACTGTCCGGTTTATTATATTTCATCCCATAATCTGCTGTCATTTTCACTCACGTATATCAATGACAGCTATCTTATGGTAAACTTAGTAGCATTTAATCATTATATTGACACAAACATCAAGTTAATGAGAATAGAAACACTAAAAATTTTAAATTAACTAATAACTGAGTTCTCTTCCAGCTGGACTCAGAGAAAAGTCGATTTTTTTTTATTTATGTACACACAAGATAATAAAACATTGAGAAGAATGACAATAAGGATAGTTACAATTAGTTACAATATTAAGACACCCCTTATTTCGAAAGAAAACTCTTCCAGTGGGTAAGGGGAAGGAAATCCTCATTCACCGAGCCTGTTCCCAACTCAGTTGGAGTTGGCATTCCAGTCTAACTGCGATTCGGCTGAACTTCGATATTTTTGAAGCGTTTCGTGAAGCGACTGCCATGCCATCTGACCTCCAGAACCCATGGTCGATATTGAAGTTCTGGTATTTAGACCGGTCGGATTTTTGATTTAGGGGAAGGAAATGTTTGTTGTGTTTGTAGGTTAATTTGTTTATGCTAACACACGTACATATTATTATGTTTATTTTGTAATATTTCAAATCGCAACTTAATTGTATTTATTAAATATCCAACAATGAGTATAAAAATGTAAAATTTTAAAAATGTGTCACTGTTTTTTTATATTGAGCATTAGTTAATATATACCAAAATACCTCACCCAATATATTGTTCATGCTTGGCTTGCGCAAGCGCAACAACGAGTAGCACGCCCAGTAGTTTCATCGTAACCACAAGAGTAATCTTTATAATCTTTTAGTAGCTATTTTATAGCAAATCTACTGATAATTCTGATATAGATAAGTAGTCCAGAAGTACAGATATTATGTGTGTGTGATAATGACAACGTGCTGAGATTTGTGGCATCAATTTCTTTCCAAAAAAAAACATACAATCAAAAAATAAAATATACTCACACTATGTATTATGTAACTATGTTACATAACTCCCTAAGATTCTACATAGATATTTATACTGAAAGCTATTCTCTATAGGTAGATTTGTGATCGTATAATCGTATGTCTAATCATGATGAGTATCGCTCCGATATCATCTGGCAGAAGAATACTATTAGGTACCTATGCCCCTAAGCAATGAAACATTAAAGTCAAGACTGATTGTATTTATTCGTAATCCGCCCATTAGATTACCACACAGATCCCGAGAAGAAGGGCAAGAAACTCAGTAGGGTCATATTATAGTATCGTACTACAAGTATTTAAAGTTAAACATAGTAACAATACACTTATCTTAGTATAGAAGCTCCTCAAGGATTGACAACAGTCGACACGTAATATCTAGTAGCCAAACTGACTTATATACACATTGTCTGCTGAACTAGGCTTTAGTACCTACGTCCTACATAGGTACATACTTCTGTAATAACTTGTGATTGTGAAAAAATACTTGTAGACTAAAACTGAACAGGAACTGAACAGGATCGTACTACAACACTGCCTTTTATAAAAGTCTCAATGGTGGGAGTCGGCAGACATTGACAGTGCGTTTTAATATTTAACTACCCTACAAATATTTACATATAGGTACAGAACCACTTTTAGTAGGATTTAGAAATATATAAGTATGTTTATCAGTCGTCTTATAGTAGCTTAATTTGGGTTAGATGAGACAATGTGTGAGAATGTCCAAAAATATTTATTTATTATTGTTTAAAACTATATATTACCGTTATTGAGAATGTATGTATACACAATGTATTGTACAATAATATCCATTAGTACGGTTGTAAATATTATTCTAAAGTCTATATTTATAATTAGGATGGTGAGCGAAAATTGAATATTGTTGGTATTGGTCATCGTAGCTCAGTGGTCAGAGCCTTCCCCCTTTACAGGAAAGGCCGTGGTTCGAGTCCTGACGATGTCATTAGTTTTTGCGATCTATTTATAATTATAATCTTAATATTTTAAGACTAGTTTAAGCAAACTCATTGCTTTGAAATACAACAATATGTTATAGTGCTAATTCTTTCTAGATTTTATATGATACTTGACAATTGATTAACACGTGTCATTATTATCTTTCAAAATATATAAAGTAGATACAGTATAGTGATACGGTATAACATAATTATCATAATAAGCTTATTATATTAATGATTACTAATGAAGACATAACACATTCATGTACTTATGTTTTTTTTTGTAGAATGACAATTTAATTTTAGACTTGCCGACAGTTAATGCGACAATGCTTTACTTCTGTCGGGCATAGCGTAATACATGGGGCACACTAAAAGTTTTGCACTTCTAGATAATCGGAACTATTTGAACTTCGAATGTTATATTTTTTTAAACGTTGCAACCTTCTTAGTAATAAAATAAAACAATTAGCGGGAATTCATTTGTCAATTGTTTTTTATCACACATCAAAGTTCTACGTATGCAACGAAAATGGAATTAAGTCGAAAAGATTTTAGAGCGATGATTTTTTATGACTTTAAAAGTTCTCACTCTCCGCAAGACTGTGCCGCTCGTCTTCAAAATGCTTTTGGGAGAGAAGCACCTTGTTTGAGCACCGTGAGGCGATGGTTTGCTGAATTTGAGAGATGTCGAGTTTCTTTACATGACGAATTTCGTGAAGGGCATCCTTCAACTGCCGTCAACGAAACTAATGTGGCTACTGTTAAGCGGTTAATTGAAGAAAACCTGCGGATTACCTATGAGACAATTCGAGGACTAATGGGGATTGGTATGAGTCAAATCCAGAAAATTTTACACGAAGAATTGAACGTTCGGAAACTTTGTTGTCGTTGGATCCCTCATGAACTGACAGCGGAGCAGAAGCGCGGGGCTCGCGTGGAATGGTGCTCACAGATGCTACTGAATTAAGACCACGGACATTCTAATGCTGTTTATGACATTGTCACAGGAGACGAAACGTGGATTTATTGTTTTGAACCCGAAAAAAAACAGCAATCTTGTGAATGGGTGTTTGAAAATGAGAACAAGCCAACAAAAGTGAGGCAGGCGAGAAACGTTGGTAAAAAAATGATTGCGTTTTTTTTCTCAGCTACGGGTCCCATCTGTACAATTCCACTTGAAGATCAAAAGAGTGTTAATGCCGAGTGGTATTCTACCATTTGTAGAACCATTTGTCGAAAGACGACCCAAAAGCCGCGTTCTCCTACATCATGACAACGCTTCTTCACACACGGCCAACAAAACAAAGTCATTTTTATCTTCCGAAAAAGTACAACTCGCCACCCATCCTGCGCATAGCCCCGACTTAGCACCCTGTTATTTCTGTATTTTTCCCAAAATCAAAGATTTGATGAGAGGTTTCAATTTTACCAACTCCGAAGAGGTAGTGATAGCGTTCAACCAGCACGTAGAAAACATGCATTCAGATCTGTGGTCCTAAAAAATGGTTCGATCGCATGAAAAAAATGTTTAAAATGTAAAGGAGAGTATTTTGAAAAGCAATAAACTTAATATTTTGGTTTTAACATGTTGTTTTTTTAAGTTACGCAAAACTTATAGTGTGACCTAAACCTTCCTTAATAGTCAATTTTTCATTTTTTTTAACCCCGCAAGACCGCGGCCGCTCCCATGTCCATTGCTGCGGGCGTCTCTGGTGACTCCAGAAGATATGTCCAGTAACGCTCGGCGGCCTTTGGCCACCTGTGTGGCCTCTTCGGGGGTTTGGTCGGAATGAAAATTCCGTTGGGGTTGGGTTTTATCCCGCGTTGGTGAGTGAATCTGGTTGCTGGGTGTGTGCTGTGGGGCAAAGGCCCCGCAGCACGCAACCCTTCTAGCCTGCTTCTGTAAGGACGGCGGGTCGCTATCCCACCGTCCTCAGGCCCCGATCATGGAGGTCGATGGTCCTGGGCGTAGATAAGTCTGCGGCGCCGTGGCCGCTCGCGGCCGTCTCCTTCGCGAGCATGACTTGCTCGCAGAAGGACACGGCCGCGTTGCATAAGTTGTTTCCTAAACTAAAGCGTTCGATAATCAGATTTATTGAGCAGGTATCGGGTCTATAGCGTCATACCAGGGGCAACACTGTTTTGGCTGAGACTTGCGACCCAAAATGTGGTCACCTTTGGACTCGTCAGGCCTTTACCATCACCAGAATGTAAACATCGCCGCGACGGAGAGTACCACCGCGACATACCTACCTAGTTTTTGAGTTTATCGTGACCTGACGCATCGACGAAATTTCCGTTGTGAAAAAGAGACGCCGCTTTCCGTACCCTATTCTATGCGTAGCCAGACACGCACTTGGCCGGTTTTTAGAATTACAATCGATCATGTTAAGATCTTATCGATTTGAATTCTACAAACTAATCGCTAAGCTTTAATTAACTGTTATTTGTTATCAAACTTATCAAATTGTGGGATTTTTGGGTTATTTTTCTCATAAAATGTCTGAAAACCTCATGTAATTCCTCAGTTGGTGGATAAACGACAACATGAAGTCGTTTATTTTCTTCTGTTTGTCTGTTGTCGTGGTGTTTGCTAAACATGAGGTGTACGATGGGTAAGTACAATAGTATTTTAACTTTAAGAAGCATTCACATGAAATTTTTTACCATTTTCTTGACGAGATTTCAACTATTTTATGTTTTAAAATGTATCCTTGGAACTTAGGTTTATTTGAAGAACATAATTTGATTAACATATAATATGCATAATTTCATCTATTACCCCGAGGGTGTAGGCAGTATTAAACGCCTACTTTTGCCAGTAGTTGGCTACAAAGAAACCTTTATGTTCTTTTTCAAAGCTCCTTCTTTTCCTTACTGTAAGACACTTGCTGTGGAGGTTGGCATGGCTTTCTAAGGACTAAGTAAGACCTTTGGAGGTACCTGAAATAACACCCTATACCGCACCATATTAATCGTTAATTTTATCTCAGCTATGTCGTCTACGAAGTTTACCCCAATAATATTGAGGCAATCCAAACCCTTAATGATGTGGTAAACGAGTTAGCGGTAGACATCTGGTCATATGCCACTCCTGAAAAACCTGGTCAACTTTTTGTGTCTGAAGAACAAAAAGAACCCTTGGAAGATGCTCTGAAGCTTGTTGGTATATCTTTCAAGGTTACTATTGAAAACATCAGAGAGTAAGTTAAAAATTCGAATTTAATTAGATACTATACTGATGGGATAGGAAGAGGACCAAAACTTTGCTATTACCTTTGTTGGTCCCACATAATAGGTCTATTATTGCAATAGTCAATAACCATTATATAATCCAAACCAGAATTCTAAGAGCTGAGATGAGATCTGACATGTTAAATGTGAATTTAAAAAAATAGCCTGGTGTTAGGAGGCTGTAAAACAGTTGTGACATATTCTCATTCCTTTCACTTTTGAAACAATGCAGCACATCCCAAAAAATAAAAGTAAATGAAGTAGGTAAGTATTCTTCTTCTTAAAAGAATGTTTTTAAAGGCTTCTAGAAGAGGAAGATCAAAAGATGGCTGCCGCTAATGCGGCTGCATCTAGGAATGGTAATGGAACTCGCCTTAACATCAATGTTATTTACACACACGACCAGGTAATAACAATTGAATAAACAGTCAAAGTTCAAAAGTGCATTCACGTAATTACAATGTACAGTTGACTGTTTGGACGTTTAATGCACGTTTGAACCTTGACTATATACTCGTATATTTATAGATTTAGAGTTCTTATTTTTGTTATCGTATGGTTAATTACTAAGCTGGTGACAGTTTTGATTAGGTCGACAAAATCTTGCTTGAATCAACGACTTTAGAACACGGACCAATTTTCTCCAAGGCACGGTTTTTAAAATGTATATTCATTGGCACTATGGACAGTCTTACAAAGTAGGTAATACTCTGTTTTTATAAAGTTAATACTATCAGGCGTTACTTTTCGGAAGTCATAGTTGAATAAATAAATCCCAAGGTGCTAACATGCCTCCTCGAGGTCTCCGGCGCCTCCAGCGGCCCTAAAGCTGACGCCCTAGCGGCTCAGCTTAGGGACGCGCTGGACCAAGAAGCCGTCCGCGTCACCAGGCCCACCAAATGCGCCGCATTGCGCATCACGGGTCTGGATGACGCGGCCACGACGGAGGAAGTTGTCTCCGCCGTCGTGGAGGCGGGCGGCTGCCCCCGTGACCAGGTGAAGGCTGGAGATATCTCCTTCGGCTCCACTGGTCACGGGATGACAGTCGTCCAGTGCCCCGTCGCGGCGGCACTGAAAGTGGCGGACGGACGAAGCCTCCTCGTAGGGGGCTTCCTAAAGGCGCAGGTGCACCTCCTTCGTGCCCGGGAAACCAGATGTTTCCGGTGCATGGTGGTGGGGCACTTAGGAGTGCAGTGTACAGCGGAAGTCACCGTGGGCGATCGGTGCTTCCGCTGCAGCCGGCCCGGTCACAAGGCAAGTGCCTGTGACGCCCCGCCTCGCTGCTTTAGATGCGAGGCGGAGGGCAAGACCGCGGATCACCGGGTCGGCAGCACAACCTGCGCCGCCTCGAGGCCAAAACCTCGTCCGTCCGCTGAGAGCGGTGGGGGTGCCGCCCTTGCGCGGCCAGTTGTTTCGCGGCGGGATGCGGTTATGGACGTCAATTAATGTCTGACGCCCGTATCCGTATCCTGCAAGTGAATTTGAACCACTGCCGTGCTGCTCAGGATCTTCTGTACCAGAGCATCCGGCAGTGGTCCATAAACTTAGCCGTGGTCGCCGAGCCGTACTACGTCCACCCGGGAAGCCCGGTGGACGAGGACGGCTCGGCCTGTTGTATCTTTGGGGGGTCCGCCGCAGACAACTCGCGCCTTGCGATCATTGCAAGGGGCCGCGGGTGTGTTGCGGCGGACTATGATGGGTTGGCAGTCGTGGCCACCTACATCTCGCCGAACATTGACGAGTCTCAGTTTGAGCTACGGCTCACTGAGCTCGACGTCGTCTTCGCTGCGTGCCGTCCTCGCCCTGTCCTGCTCCTGGGAGACTTCAACGCCTGGAGTGAGGCGTGGGGCTCCCGGGAAACCAGGGACAGGGGGAGGCTTCTTGAGGACTGGACCAGAACACGTGGTCTGGAGGTCCTCAACCGGGGGAATGTCGCCACCTTTTGGCGGCGGGGGGGGGAATCGATCGTGGACGTAACGTTCGCATCCCCTGACCTCGCCGCCCGTATTACAGGCTGGCGCGTGGAGGAGGGTGAGGAGACGCACTCGGATCATCGGTACATCCGGTTCGATGTCGTCCCCCCACCTGACCTCCCACAGCCGGTGGCAAATCCCCCGGATCCGCGTTGGGCACTTCACCATCTGGATCGGGAGGCTCTCCTGGAGGCATCCATCGTGCAGGCCTGGATTCCAGCGCCGGACCGGCCTGCCGATGTGGATGCCGAGGCGGAGTGGTTCAGGAGAGCCATGTCGCAAATCTGTGATGCGGCGATGCCTAGGGTTACACCCAGACCGGCCAGGAAGCAGGTGTACTGGTGGTCGCCGGAGATTGCAGAGCTGCGCGCAGCATGC
Source organism: Nudaria mundana (assembly GCA_963556515.1). Taxonomy (NCBI): domain Eukaryota; kingdom Metazoa; phylum Arthropoda; class Insecta; order Lepidoptera; family Erebidae; genus Nudaria; species Nudaria mundana. The sequence goes on from OY748302.1 coordinate 3,118,722, forward strand.
ATCTCCGCCCGCCGCCGGTACACCAGGTTTCGCCGGAGGCGTCGCCGCCCAGACGACGCGGCAGCCCGAGAGGCGGAGCTTTTTCAGGCATACAGGGAGGCTAAAGGTAATCTCCAGGAGACGATAAAGCGGGCCAAGACGGCGGCCCGCGAGGAGCTCCTGGAGACCCTGCAGCAGAACCCATGGGGGCGCCCGTACCTACAGGTCAGGGAGAAACTCCGACCTAGGGCGCCCCCACTGACCCAGAGTCTCCAGCCGCAGCAGCTGGAGCGGGTCATGGGCTCCCTGTTTCCGACGAGCGCGGAGGAGCACGTCCCTCCGCGCATGGCTCCGTCTCTGCCCGACGCGGATAGCACCAGCGAGGACGACGTACCCGAAGTCAGGGTGGGGGAGCTAGGTGCGGCAGTACTCCGGCTTAAACGCCGGAAAATCACTGCCCCCGGACCCGACGGCATTCCTGGCCGTGCATGGGTCCTGGCCCTCGAAGAACTCGGGCCTCGACTGATGGGGCTCTTTAGCGCATGCCTCGAAAGGGGCCAGTTTCCCAAGGTGTGGAGGACGGGGAAACTGGTCCTGATCCGTAAGGCGGGGCGGCCGGTGGACTCACCGTCCGGATACCGGCCGATCGTGTTGCTCGACGAGGTGTGTAAGCTCTTTGAGCGAATTATCGCGGAACGCCTCGTCGAGCATCTCACGAGTGTGGGGCCAGACCTGGCGGATAACCAGTTCGGTTTCCGTCGGGGACGCTCCACCGTGAGCGCGATCATGCGCGTGAAGAGCCTGACGGAGGAAGCAGTCTCGCAGGGCAAGGTGGTGGTGGCGGTGTCTCTTGACATCGCCAACGCGTTCAACACCTTGCCATGGAGCTGCGTTAGGGAGGCGCTCGTGTATCACGAAACGCCTCTCTACCTCCGTCGTATTGTCGGGGCCTATCTCTCGGAGAGGGCCATAGCTTTCCCCAGCTGGCTCGGGCCAGCTCGGCGAGATGTGTCGTGCGGTGTTCCGCAGGGGTCGGTCCTGGGGCCGCTTCTGTGGAACATCGGCTACGACTGGGTGCTGCGGGGTGCGTTGCCTAGGGGTGTCGGCGTAACGTGCTACGCCGACGATACCCTCGTCACGGCGCGGGGTGCAACGTACCAGGAGGCAGCACTCAAGGTCACGACGGGTGTTGCTCGAGTCGTGGGTCGGATACGGCAGCTGGGACTGGAGGTGGCCTTGCACAAGTCCGAGGTTCTGTGTTTTCACAGACCTCGGAACGGTCCACCCGAAGGTTCCAGCATAAATGTGGGAGGCGTTAGCATCGGCATCAAGCCCTCGATGAAGTACCTAGGGATCGTACTTGATAGCCGATGGAACTTCGGACCACATTTCCGAAGTTTGGTCCCCAAGGTGACGCAGGCATCGGTCGCGCTTTCGCGACTGATGCCCAACCTAAAGGGACCCAACGCCTCCTGCAGGAGACTGTACCTGGGGATCGTGCGGAGTATGGCCCTATACGGGGCTCCCGTATGGGCGGATAGGTTGGCGGTCAAGGGGAACGTGACTCTGTTAAACAGACCACTTAGAACCTTGGCCGTCAGAACCGTACGGGGGTACCGCACGATCTCCGGAGAGGCTGCATGTCTCCTAGCCGGGACCCCTCCATGGGACCTGGAAGCGAGAGCCCTTGCGTCATTGTTCCAATGGCGCAAGGAGGCGCTGGAGCGGGACCACAGGCCTGCGTCTCGAGAAATCGAGGACCAGCGGTCCCAACTCCGCCAGGATCTCATGGAGTCATGGAGGGTGCGACTTGAGCAACCCAAGGGGGGTGCCATCTTCATCGCGGCGGTGAGACCGATCATGGATGATTGGCTGCAGAGGCAGCATGGTGACCTCACGTACCGTGCGACGCAGGTGGTTGCCGGGCATGGATGCTTCGGTAGCTATCTGTTTCGCATGCATCGTGAGGTCACACCCCGGTGTCAACACTGCGAGGTTTCCGACGACGACACCGCACTCCACACGTTGGTGGAGTGCTCAGCGTGGGCGAGTCAGCGCCGGGACCTCGTAGTGGGTCTGGGCGTGGATACCCTCTCGCTGGGGACCATGCTTCAAGCCATGGTATCCAGCGGGAGTAGGTGGAACGCGGCCGTGTCCTTCTGCGAGCAAGTCATGCTCGCGAAGGAGGCGGCCGGGAGGGAGAGGGAGCGTACCCTCCCCGCCGAGTTCCGTAGTCGGCGGCCAGGCCGCCCCAGACTACGCGACTACGCCCAAGACTATCGTCCTCCATGATCGGGGCCTGAGGACGGCGGGATCGCCACCCACCGTCCTTACAGAAGCAGGCTAGAAGGGTTGCGTGCTGCGGGGCCTCTTGCCCCATAGCACGCAACCAGATTCACTCACTGACGCGGGATAAAACCCGACCCCAATGACGCGGGATTCTCGTCCCGACCAAACACCCGCAGAGACCACAGGGGTGGTCAAAGTCCGCCGGGCGCCACTGGACATACCCTCTGCTAGTAACCAGGGACGCCCGGCAACGGACGTTAGAGCGGCCGCGGCCTTGGGCCGCGGAATTAAAAAAAAAAAAAAAAAAAAAAAAGGTGCTAACATGCCACAGCAGCGTTCATCGTTCTCTTCTGAACATATTTTCCAGGAAAATAATATAGGAGATGACCTACTTAGGGGAAGGGCGATTAGACGTATGTTGGTGAACACAATTAACAGACTGCATGTATAATTAAATCATTTATTAAATAACTATGTACATGTAAAAGTAATTTAAAAACTTTTACACTGATGCGCGCATCGGTTGAATCGTGCCGGCCTCACCTTTCCTACCGCCTCAACTATCCTTCCCAGAAATCGACTCTCGAGGGATGCGACCACGGCGCTGTACATTGCACACCTGCGCGCTTCAACCGCGCGCCGTACTAAGTTCCTATTGCGCTTGCTGACTCTCGAGGGATGCGACAAACTACTTTGCAATATTCCGCCACATGCAAATTACCCAACTCTCGTATTTATTCATGCACATATGTGGTTATATGCATGAATAAATACGAGAGTTGGGTAATTTGCATGTGGCGGAATATTGTAAAGTAGTTAGATTTATTTATTTAACTCTGATCTTATTAATCTCCTTTACACGTTACCTATTAGACTAGGACCTGGCCGCCGCGACCAGGCCGCGGCGGCCAGTGAGTTCTGATTTTAATAAGCAATCGCTTATGAACCTACGCACTTAGCGGCCGGCGACCAGCGGCCACCATTGGCCGCGGCGTGCAATAGCATGCCCCGCGACCAGCGACCACACCTGGCCGTCGAGATCATCACTTTATTTTGAAATTCATTCAGTGCTACCGCATCGGCCGCGGCGACCAGACGTGTATCGCTACAGGGTGGTATTATTTTACAATGTCCGATCATTTCGACACGGAAAGGTTCATAGTCGAAGTCGAAAGCAGAAGAGGTTTATGGGATATATCATGTAATGATTATTCTAATAAAGACGTTAAACGGCAGTTATGGCTTGAACTGACCAATATATTAGGCTCAAATCACACCGAAATGGTAGCGGCTGGCAGCGCAGCAGCGAGCTTTTTCAGTGTCATATGATTTTAAACTTTATTTTCATTGTTGTAATACATAGTATCGCTTGAGAAACTTGGAAAATCTCGCGGCCGACCGCGACGCCGCGAGCACTCTGACGACTCCTACGCGGCGGCGGCGCGCGACTGATTGAGCGTGCAGTCGCGGGCGGCCGCTGGCAGTGTCTTACCCACCGCGCACGCTCTCCGCAGGCCTCACTCTTCCCTCGAACTGCATCGGATACGGTCATGTCATGCTAAATGGATCACGAAGAAAAGCTTATTTATTTGGTCCAAAAGCACGTGTGCCTTTACAATAAAAAGTCAAAATATTACAGCGATCAAGCACACACAAGATTTCTTGTTAAATGTAGAATGTAAACTGCGCATAGAAATATCACGAGGCAAGTCGCGGTTGGGTGCGAACAGTCGCGGGCGGCCGCGAGCAGTCGTGGGCTGCCGCGAGCAGTCGCGCTGTTGCCCTGCGCTGCCAGCCGCTGCCATTTTGGTGTGATTTGAGCCTTAGGTAGTGAAACATTAGAAAATAAAGAAAAGGCAGAACTTGGTAGGTGTTTTTTATTAAATTTAACTATATAGTAATAGCTCCTTATTAGCGCTTCCTTAATTCGCGTTTTCACTATTCGCGGATAAAATAAATGCGACCCAATTCCTAAATTACAAAAAATTAGTAAAATATAAAATCCTTTAGTCTCTCGCATAGTAATGGATGCACCCAAAACTATTTCTTACGTGAAATCTTCCGTTTTCGTTTTCGCAGTAAATACACAAGCACAGTTAGTGTGATTGTCTTCTGCACGTCATCTTGACACACTCTTGTAAGTCGACTGAAAGTATTGGCCGCTCGACATGTCGCGGCAGCATACGCACTGGGCGACCAGGCCGCGAACGTGGTCGCCGCGGCCTGGTCGCTAGTGCGTTGGCGCAATAATTGCGCAGAAAGTATAATGATTGGTACTAATGTCAATTATTGTACTGTCAAACAAAATAAAATATAGTTATTGGCATCAATAAAAACCCCGTTGCATCTCTTTCAAAGCCCTAAAATATCATTTAATACGCTTAAATAATGATAATAGATATAAATATATAGAAATGGTAAAAATAACTCATCTGAAAATCACTTTTTTACTTCGAAATCTAGGCACTGCGCTTTCACATTCCATTAAATTTTATTCGAATTTCCCGCGACCTTTTTGAAACAGCTGCTAAAGTTAGATGGCTGACGCTCAAGACAATAAATAGATGTTACCAGTATAAGGAATTGTATATTCTATCAATATTTGTATAACGATAGCGTAAAAAATATAAATCATTCTTATCATTGTAACGGAGATAGCTGCTTACCTATCAGAGTATTGATAAATAAGAACACTTGAGATGATTCTATAGGTATAATGTTTCAGATACAGATTACAATTATACTACCACGGCCTTAGGGGTCGTGGATGATAGGAATCGATACAATATTAAGTACTTATATCGACACAGGATACAGGTCACATAATCACAGGGCGTGTGCTCAGTAAAAGGATAGAGAACAAAATGCACGCAATGAACGAAATGCCTGCCTTAAATAAATATAATTTTGTCGTTTGGTACTATTTTACCTGCCATTTTTGTATTTTATATTGTCGCTTACACGCGTTGCAACAAGTTTTTTATGGCTATTAGTCAATAAAATATTGATTAGTGTTCGCATCGCATGGTGACTCGTGTGCTCTCGCGCACTGTACATGGTAGATACCTACTTCATCGCGTAGTGACTTGTAGCTTGTGATGAGTAATCGAGGGTGCAGAGAGGCCCTTCTTACATTTATCGGACCCCAGCGACCTCACCTGCTGATTAACGAACGAGGTTCGTAGATTACGGTACCCATGTGGTGGCTTCGGCCCCAACGTGGATACCAGGTGGTACAACAGTGTTGGTCCGGGGGGGTACCACCGTGCAGCTGTGCTAAAGCCCCCCAAGTAACCCAGCCCAGGCTGGGTTGCGTTAGGAGTTCAGCGGCTGCACTGCCGGGCCCGGGGCGATGTATGGTGCGGCAGGCATGGGTCCAGTGGGGGCGAAGCGGAGTCTAGTGTGGATGGTGTGAGTCTATTCGCCGGCCATGGAGACCCTTAGCAACGGCGTAACCGCGGCCTCCGCAACATAGTCATGGGGCCCGCTTGGGACCAACCAACCCAGGAGGCTGCCCCACATGTTGCGCATAATCCTGATGTGGGGTCGGCGCTCCGGGTGGTAACCGGTGTGGGGTAGCGGCGGCCTTGTGAGTTACGGGCAGTGCTGCGGTCACTCGACACGCGGAAAGCCCGTGGCCCTGACGGCATTCCGGCGGTGGTGCTACGAAAATGTGCAGCTGAGTTGTCTCCAGTATTAACGCGTCTGTACCGCCTGTCATACTCTACAGGGCTCGTGCCACCGGAGGTCTGGAAAGAGGCGAACGTACAATTGATCCCCAAGAAAGGGGATCGATCCGATCCAGGGAACTATCGACCCTACAAAATCAAAGAAAAAAGTCTTTGATTTTGTGTACTGAAACCTAAATTCATTGTTCCTTGGTCAAAAAAATCCTAAACTAACTGTATTTAATTTGTAATATAACTAAAATTGCCTGGCAGAAAAGTGTTTCTGTTTTCTATTTAAATAATGTTACCTAAATGACAAACGTGCATTACTTCTGGATGCGTCATTTTTCTTTAAACACAATCATAAAGTTACGCTATTTAGCTAACATTACTTGTTTGATTATTAAGAACTTTTACCCGTTTGTGATTTTGATAAAATTATTACTAAGTGACACTATTTCTGTAGCTATTAAAAAAAAACATTTTCTTTAAATGCCAGTTCATGAAGCCTTTAAAGTACATTTAAAATTCGTTGGAATAATGTCGTTGTGATTTATATGCGATTTTTAACGAATTTTTTTTTTTAAAAACCTTTTAAACTCCTCTTGTGTAAAGTAGCCAATATGTCGCTTGGTAATTTTTGCCTTTCATGCGTCGATATGTTGTTTTTTTTTTAATTGTAATTTAATCAGTGTAATGATTGTTGGTTAACCTAATAAATAAATAGGACGCAGGGCATACAAGAACTCTAGGGTCCAACCCTTCCTTACCTGAAAGATAGTCGAGGCTTAACATTAAATAAATAAACGGGACATTAACTGAACAATATATAATAACCAATAATGTTTACTTGGAAAAAAGGTATACCGCCGTTTGCCCGAATTTTATTTGCCCTAATTTCATTTTACATAATAGTCAACAGACATAATATTATATGACATAATATTCATTTGCCCTTCTCTTAGTTGCTATATTAGTCACGTGCTAGAAGCTTTGTTTTCCATAAAGTCTCTTACCATAATATCACTTGTCATTATCATTGTAAGCCCTAAATACCACATGCACTAATTATCACTTGCCCTAATTATCACATGCCCTAATTATCACATGTCCTAATTATCACAAACCCTAATTATCACATGCCCTAATTATCACTTGCCCTAATTATCACAAGCCATAATTATCACATGCCCTACTTATCACATGTCAAAACATCAGTGAGGTTTAGGTTATGTTAGAACATGAAAGACAACGCACGAGCCGAGCGAGCGAAGCGAGCGTGCCGCGGCAGCGGCCGGCGAAGTGCCACAATCATTTGTCATAATCATAGCCCTTTTTTTAAGTTGCCGCGCCTTGACGTGGCCATACTGCGTCCATTACCGGACGCCTCTGGTAGTTGCGGTGGTATTGACCCAGTGGCGCCCGGCCGATATTCATAGTCCTAATTATCAGATGCCATAACATCATTTGCCATCGACGTTGAGGTTTAGGTTAGGTTAGAACATGAAAGACAACGCACGAGCCGTGCGAGCGAAGCGAGCGTGCCGCGGCAGCGGCCGGCGAAGTGCCAGTAAGCTAATAAGTAGGTAGGTATTAGAATTAAATCGCCTACAAGTGTTTTGTCTACCCACCAATGTATTTATAACGGGTTTGTTAATCATTTTAGAGCGCTTGTGGAAATATCATGAGCAAATGCATAGCTTGGAAGGAGATTCGAAAATAATTTATTATGGCGCTTAAATATCATGTGTAATGATTATTATGGCGTTTAAATATTATGTCTAATAATTATTATGGCATTTAAATATTATGTCCAATAATCATTATGGCTTTAAATATTATATCTAATAATTATTATGGCAATTAAAAATATGAAAAACAATACTTATGGCACTCGTATCTTATGGTATCTAAGTTTCGGGCAATTAGAAGTATGTCATATGTCTTTTAGGGCAAACAAAACGTTCGGGCAAATAAAATTCGGGCAAAAGAAATTCGGGAATATGATGATTATGGTATATAATTTTCGGGCAAACAATAGACAACCTGGAGAAAATGTTAGCCTGTTGTAATATATTGTTCAGTTTCCGATACTTTGGAACTTTAAAGGAGTCATGATCATGAGATGAGGCTCTGGCAAATAAAGGTAAAAAAAATTTACAAGAACGGAATAAATAAACTATTATTTCTTTAATGTTCATTCTATATAAATAATAGATGTGAGAAAATTATTATTAATAACATGCACAAAAGCGTGTTTCAGTCAAAATGACATTTCTTCCAGCAGATTATTTCTCGTCTCTTGTTATATGGACTTAGCACGAACACTGGCTAAATATGGGTACATCACACCATTATCCTTCGGAGAGAAAGACATTGACTTTTATTTTGTGGTTTTTATTTGATTCACAGATAAATCAGTACCTGATAGATATCGCTAACAGATACCCCAACCGAGCTCGACTTTTCAATGCCGGTAACAGTTTTGGAGGTAGACCCATATACTACCTCGAAATTTCCACAACTAACTTCACGGTACTTATTTACTGTTTGTTTTAGCAATAATTTCATACCCATCACATGGCTTTGTATGCATTGCGATTAAATATGTATAAGAGATATCAATACTATTATATTGGCAATTAAGCGCGGGAATGCTGCCTGTGTTATGGGCACTCTGCCTAAGTCTCCCTGCCTTACTTATTTATTTTAGTGTTTTAGTTTTAGATAGTATAGTTTATAGTTTGTTTAGGTTTTTTTTTAATTTAATTTTCCTGTTCCTTGTACATTGTAATTCTTATTGTAAATAAATCCTATATCAGCTATACTATTATAATACTCGATTAAAATAAGTTTGTGAGCATCCTAGACGATATGGTATACATTTAGTATAATTTATAAAATAATATGTATTGCTTTTATTAAAAAACAGAGGAGTTTAATTTCCTAATGTTATCTAATTGGTATGTTTCCGTTTTTACAGGATACTAGGAAACCTGTTATATTCCTGCAATCTTTGTTGCACGCCCGTGAGTGGGTAACATCGCCCTCTACCCTGTACGCTATTAATAAACTGGTTGTTGATATTACTGAAAACGATTTGGTTAATAACATTGATTGGATTATCATGCCTATGGCGAACCCTGACGGTTATTTATGGACATTTTCAAATGTAAGTCTTTCATACTTGTACTTTATCACCATATTTATTTACAAACGTGTAAAATTGGAATATCAAAACTTCTACTTTCGAATAATAAATAGTAAAGGTACTTTTTACCTTCTATGTGTTCTTGTAAGTGGGCTTCAACTAATCTGTTAACATTTTTATTTAGGAGGCTACTTCTAATTTTAATAAAAATCTTGTATGTATTCGATTTTTACGGTTTAAGACATTTATTTCTCAAAGATTTACAACAAATCACTTACGAGAAATTATAAACTATTACACAATCACACATGGTTCAGTTGTACATTGTATTAGCATTGTATTATTTAACTATTAGGTAGATACTTACTTACACAAAACTACAATATTTATCATACAACTTGAAAGCAAGTATGTAGTGTGAGTAATATTATTATCTAAACTTAACTACCCGCCACCACATAAACGAGTACCCATGTTGTGGGTACTCGTGCAATATCGAGCAAAATACCGGTGATCAAATATATTTGTTAATACTTCTACCTAGTGAACCGGTCCGAGGTCGATGTTAATTATTAAGAGGTGTATACACTCAAGCTTCCGGGGATACCAACAGCAAGACGGTTGTATTTACACTGTGATATTATATCATGTATATTTATATACCTATTACATATTTATTTGTTGTTTTTTGTTTTTTCTTATTTTGATTTTTATATGTATATTTTTTTTCTACTTATTCTATAGGTAGGTACTTACTAATCAAAATCCTTAAGAATGTGGTCCTTTAAACGTTTCTTGAAAATAACCAATGATTTACTTTCTATAATGTTTATTGGCAGTTTATTATATAGTTGCGCTCCCTCATACGTTATCGTCTTTCTTCCATAGTTAGTTCTGTGTTTTTGTAGTTCTATATTATGTTTGTGTGCTCGTCTGAGAGAACGTTTCTGAATTTGGCTTTTTTTAGTGAATGTGATTTTTGTGTGGATGGTTCTGATTAGTATTTTGTGTATAAGAATGCATGTGTTGTAGTGATACAGCTGTATAATACTCATTACTTTAGTTTCATGGTAAATTCGGTCTGTGGGGGTGAAATAGTCGAAGTGAAACAAAACAACATCGAATTTTTGCTTCATATCATATTCATAATTTCTACATCGCGCTATTAAGGTTAATATGATATGAAGCAAAAATTCGATGTTGTCGGTAGTGGTCATCGTAGCTCAGTTGGCAGAGCAGTCCCCCTGTTAGGGAAAGGCCGTGGGTTCGAATCCCGCCGATGACATCAGCTTTTGTGATCTATTTATAATTTCTTTCTTAATATTTTAAGAATAGTTTAAGCAAACTCATTGCTTTGAAATACATAAATATGTGAAACAAAACCTTGATAATCCTGTTTTGTGCAGTCATTAGAGGCTGTAAGTTAGTTTTGTAGACGGAACCCCAGATTTCTATTAAATAATCAATATGTGGTTTAACCAACGAATTATAGATTGTATATCGCACTCTAAGTGGCAGACATCCAACAATATGTCTAATGGAACCTGTTAGGTTACTTATTTTTTGACGTATTTTTTCAATGTGTGGTTTCCATGTAATGTGCCTATCCAAAATCAAACCCAGATACCTCTCTGATGCTACCTCGCTTAACACTTGACCATTTATGGCCAGTGGTGTATGTTCCGGTATATTTTTATTTATAGCAGAAAAAATAATGTAATTTGACTTAGCTGCATTAACAGTTAAGAGATTATTAGTGAACCATTTTTGGAGTATGATAAGATCATTTTGAGCTTGGTTAACCACAGTATCTAATTCGCTCCCATAGTAAAAAAAAATTTTTATTACCCAGGCTCGTTTTTGGCGCAAAAATCGACGCACTGGATTAGTGGCTGGTAACGTCTGTGTAGGCGTAGACCTGAACAGAAACTTTGACATCAACTGGGCTACGGATTCCAGCAATAACGTGTGTTCTGATACATACCATGGTAGATCTGCCGCTTCGGAATCAGAAACCCAAGCAGTCGTCAGAGTAATGAATAAGCATCTCAGTCGTTTAGCTATGTACAATGACATACATAGCGCTGGCAGTATGATCTTGTATGGATGGGGTAACAGAACTCTGGTTCCGAATCATGCCACACTCGACGAAGTCGGCCGAAGAATGGCTCGAGCTATTGACGCCGTCAAATGGCCGGTCCATCCTAATTATGTAGTAGGTAACATCTTCAATGTTTTAAGGTATACAGCTTCTGGCGGGTCTACTGACTTTGCACAGCGTCTTGGGCTTCCATACAGTTACACGTTTGAATTACCAGCACTTTTAGGATCAACTGGTGTCAACGTTTTCTTGGTGGATCCTCTCTTTGTTGGACAATCTGCTACAGAAACATGGGAGGCTATTAAAGTTGGTGCAAGAGCTCTTAGATAGAAGAGATAAAAACTGTTTATTAATAAAATATCACAAATTAATTATTGATTTCTATTTCCTTCCTATAAGTGTGCCTGTAAGTGGGGTACCGCAAAAGTAAAAGTGGCCGGTTAGCCATAATACTCTCCCTATTATATGGGACCTACAATGTTACTGCCTACTCCTTCCGGGAAGATGACGCGATCATTAATATAGTAATCTTTGAAACTTTCACTAGTTTACTACAATGGAAGGCTGGCTAATTTTTATCCCGTTAATGATTTCCCGTTGGAATTAGGAGTAAAAAAACCTAGTACACTAGGGCAAACTCGTGGGCATCAGCTCGTGGCTATCATGTATAAGGCCGTTTGTCCACCGCCACCGTCACCGAGAACGAGATGACAGCGCCGATTTAGCGATACATACATTTACTATGGCCATGTGTCCACCGCACGCCCGTCACCCAAGCGCCGTCATCCCGGCCGCCGATGTTTCGAGTAGTTCGGCGTGACCGCTAGAACTCGGCACGGTTTATTTAGTGTACGCGCAGACAGAGCGGTCTGGAGTTCCGAGTTGCGCGTTCAGAGTTCTGCGTTCAACCGAACGTACTGAGTCTCTGACAACAACGCACTCAACGGGCAGTCAGACCGCGGCGGTCAAAGCGGAACGTCGCGTTCTGAGAGTTCTATTGGCGCCGAGACAGAGAACCCCTGAACGCCGCAATGTCGGAGGTTGCTAACACAGAAAAGTTCCTTCAATTAGTTAGGGAAAGGAGTTTATTACATGATTTAAGTAATATGTACTATAAAAACACTTAATAAAACTAAATTCGCCTTGTTCTTCTCGCGTGGTGTTAATTGGGTGCACCCAATACTTTCTTTTCTTTTTAGAAGCTTTTAAGCTCCACAGGAGCAATTCTTCATCGGAAGATGAACTCTCTAGTGACATACTGCATGTACGAAGACACGAACGTAACTAGAACGCGAGAATTTGAACGCCTCTTGTGTGCGTCGGAACTCTTGAGCGGTCAACGGTCATCAGAACTCTGACCGCTCTCTGTCTGCGTGAGCTCTTATGACGGGCCGATGTGCCGGCAATACAAAACACGTTTGTTTTTGTCCACACACTACCGTCGCACCGCGCTGGTATAGGATATAATCGAACGTAGTCGTGAACATCCTATAGTAGTCAAAAAACTTGTGTTCATACTGCCGCAACTTGTGACGTACATAAAACGCTCCTATGATGTATCGTTCACGTTTTAGCGGTGAATCCAAAATTCTTTGCATCGCCTACGCCTTCGAACGTACAAAAGCAGAAGGAGAAGTTGTCGTCGGTTGAACGCAGCCATTCCCTATGTCAGCGACAGGACATAATTTATTTATTATGAAAGGAATTGATTTAAGTTTTTATGACTATGCGTGTACTAGACATCTGAGTATACATTTTTGTATAGGGCAAGTAAAAATAACAGTCGCCAAATGTGTACCTACGCACTTGCGTAGGATACGGTAAGGTACGAGTATACAGGATGTTACGAAATGGTTCAACCCGAAGCCAGTATCATCGTCATTTGTTTTTTTTTGGTTTGTGGTAACACTACGGCTAACATCTGTTCGCATTTCGTCTTGTATTTATTTTAATTTATTTTTATATTTTCGATAATTAGGGCTAAAATTCATCACAAAACACAATCTTACCATTATCAAAGTGTATCTAGGTAAAAACCAGCATAAAATAAATAAGAAATTAGTGATATTTGCGTACTGCCGATTTACCGGCTAAAAGTCAATGACTGTTTGAAAATTTTAAAAGTGAATCATTATCAACTCGGATTAAATGTGATTTGAGCGATTTTTACACAGGTAATCGTACTAATAAATAAATACTTATTATCGTACCTGTTAGTTTTTGAAGTTGTAGTGTATTCAATCAGATTCTTTTTGACATTACTTACGTATTTATTTGTGTACTTAGTGTATTCATCAGGTAGCTTTTTAGTATCTAAGTCAGTATAAATTTATAATATCGTAATGCCAGTCACACGTAGCATGTATTCTGCTCGCCGTGATGAGGCTAAACAAGAAGATATCTTGAGAAAACTTGACCTGACATTGAAGGAATTAGATGTATCCAAAACGTTGATTAAACAGTTGCATAGGGAAAGAGATGAAAATGAAAGGAACTATTAGATAGCCTAAATAAATACGACTTCATAAAAAAGCAGATGGCTGAGATGCACACAGAGAATAGGTTAGTGTTAGATGAGCGGGACAGATTAAAAAATATTGTGACTGGGTTCAGAGAGTGTAGTGACGAGTATGAACAGGGTCTCAAGCGCATGTCAGTCCTCACCTCATTTCCCACCTTGAGGCTGAGAAACGTGACACCATAGTAGCCCATACCCATAACTTGTTTGAGGAGTTAGTTGTTGGTGTGGCCAGCCTTGTTGCTACTGAACCTAGCTTAGAACCCACAATTACTATCGATCTAACAAAGGATGATACCTTAACAGCTCATTGTATTCATATGTATTCATTATTAATTGAAAATAATATCTCTGATCATAATAACAACATTTTCAAGTTAAAATCAGAAATTAATAATTTTAAAAAATCACTAGACAATGATTGACAAGTATTGTAATGTTAAAAGTGAGTATCAGGAATACACTCTGGCCATGAAGGATCTTATGAGTCCAAATTCCACATTGACAGCAAGCAACCATTTAATTAGTCCTGAGCCGGTCTGTAAGTCCTCGCTGACTTCAAACATAAGCCCTTCACTTGAGTCAAACAAGAAACCCAGTAGTTCCTTCACCAAACAAAATATGATTAAATCTGAAATAGTGATGTTTTGTGATGAATTAGGTAAATCTATAGGCCAGTTACTTAGTTCATATTTAGAACAAAATGTTACTAACTATTGTGTGCCGGGATTAACTTACTGTAACATTTTAAAAATATTAAAAATTGTAATTTAAACAGCAACTGTACACTTTTAATTTTGGTGGGAGATAGGGGAAATGCAGACAGAAATGCAATTCTAAATTATTTAGAATAACTCAGCTTATTAGATGTTAAAAACATTATTTTATTCACACTTCCTTATAGCCGTGGCTTGTCACAGGCCGAAAACAATATTAGATATAAGCTAAATCAAACAATTCCATCTGATTGACATTAACATGTATTTAGAAAATAAATTGTTATTGACAGAAGATAAATTCTATTTAAATTTTAGGAGACAGATAGCATCTTCGCTATCATATATTATTAGTTATTCAGCCAAAAACTTGGCTAAACAATCTGCTTTTATTGAGCAGAAAAAAGACAATGTTTGTCTTGTGACCTTTGAATCTGTTCCAAAAAAGGGTGACAATAATTTAAACTTAGTTGTAGGACAATAAAGGAAATCCCTAGCAAATTAAATTTAAGGACAAAGGAAAAGTCTATGTTCATGAATATTGTTCATCAAAATATTGAAGGCTTTTCTGGCAAAGAGTTAGAACTAGAATTATTTTTAAATGAAAAACGTATCCATGTACTTTGTTTAACTGAACACTGGTTAAAAAAATATGAACTCTTAGTTAATATTGATAATTATAAAATCATTAGTGCGTTTACTAGAGATTCCGCTATAAGAGGTGGGTCTCTCATTTTAATTAATGACAAATTAAAATAAAAAGACCGAAAAGACGTAGTAGCACTCACAAGTGAGCGAAATATTGAACTATCATGTGCAGAGCTAGAATAATATATTATTATTAGCGTCTATAGACCTCCTTCTGGAGATTACTACCTGTGAGTACATTATGGAGGAAGCCTTAAAAAAGGTATAAATAAATAAATATTTTTTTTTTTTTTTTTACTCTCAGAACGCGCTAAGGTTCCTCAACCTTTTTAAATCTTTTAACTTACAAAATCTTTTTTGTGAACTAACTCGCACCACAGCCCCATCAGCTACCTGCTTGGATAATATTTTTTCTAACAGCGATGTAGATGAGAAATCTATAATACATTTTATAAATTCAGATCATGCAGGTCAGTTAGCTAGATTTAAGTACCAACATGTTCCATAATGAAAAAATATTGTTTGTAGACCAATCACAACTTATAGATTAGAAAAATTTAAACAAAACATTAACCAAAACAGTCAACATCAGCGCAACGACCGCTCCACCGAAGCCACTACCACAGAAGGTACCGGATGTGGCTACTGATGGTTTCGTGACAGTGCAAAGGAAGCGCCGATCACGAACCAAAGTGAACCGTTGCGGCACCGATGCAGCGCAGTCCAGCCCAGCGCTGCAGGCCGCAATACCGAGTACACCCATGTATGTCTCCCGCCTACACTACACCACTAAGGCGGATGACATCGGACAGTACGTGCGCAAGAAGGCCAACTTCACGCCGAGAGTGCAGCTGTTGGAGGCGAGCCGTAACGTCAGTTTCCTGTCGTTCGTGGTGCGAGTGCCCAACACTAGACTGAGCCTCGTCATGGAGGAAACCTTCTGGCCACAGGGCGTGGTGTTCCGTCGCTTCCGCGGATCGCTACCACTGGTACGCAAAAAGACCGAAGTGCGATAGTGAAGTGTGTACTAACAATAGTCTTAAGATTCTATTACTAATATACATTTTGTAATATCTATATGTATTCTTAGTTTTAAGGTATTTATCTATGGGCCGTAGAATAAGTTTATACCAACTGTAACTATTCTATTTGTTGTCTGAAATAAAAAAAAAAAAAAATAATAAGAGTAAAGTACCTCTTTTGGAGTTGAATAATGATAAAAACCCGAATGATCATTACGGAGATTTGTTCGGAGTAATCAAATACGAATGTGATAACATTTTCAGTAAAATAACAATAAATGTAAATCAATTCAAAATTAAATTTAGTGATTGGGCTACGCCTGGAATCTATAAAAGTAGAAGGAAATTATATGAATTAAACGAGACAAAGGCATCTACTAATGAGCCACAAGTAATTGAACAGATTAAAAAGTACTCCAAACTATTCAAAAAAGTATGTTCAACAGCTAAATCTAATTATATACGGGCTAAATAGAAAAATCTGATAATAAAACGAAGGCAATATGGAATGTTATTAACAAAGAAACTTGTAAAGCAAAGTCAAGTGATCGATCATTCGAGTTAAAAATAGATGATAAACACATTAAAACTGATTCTGAAGTAGCCAATGCATTTGAATCTTTTTTCACCAATGTTCCAATCACCACTACAAATAAGTTAAATTCGTCAAAAAACGTAGCCAATTCTCTTCGTAAATCTAGTGTTGATAAATGTAGAATTAACTTTGATTTTCAGTAAATTGACTCTGTCACTATACTTAAAACTTTTAAACAACTAAATATAAAAAATACAGAGGATCTTTGGGGCATTTCAACTAACATAATACAATCAATAGTGCCCGCTATAGCGCCTCACCTTGCATTCATCTATACTTATAATAAATCTGTAGAAGTGAAAATTCTGTACATTGAAAATATCAAAAAAATAAATGGCAGGGGGTGTTACTAGACCGACAACGAACCCAAAAATGTGATTAAAAAATTTTTGTCTGTCTGTCTGTCTGTTCAGGCATCACGCAAAAACTACCGGTTCGATTACGATGAAACTTGTTATAATTATTCTTTAATATCCTGGGCACCACACTGGGTACTTTTTATCCCGGAAAAGTATATACAATAAAAAACAAACTTAATTTTGCGGTTCGATCCCTAGACCCGATAACTGTACCAACCGCAAATAATAAGTTTGTCGTAGGTTTTTTCTTTTTTTCTATTGAGTTCGCCAAATTGACACCGCCCGCCTGGTGGTAAGTCGTAATGACGTCTAGCGATTGTGGGGCACTCTCACAGCACACAATACTATAGAGAGTGGCCCGTGACCTGACAACCTACTGATGTGCCTCTTCACGCTCCGCTTAAAGAACCCAGGGTTATATGTGGGAGGAAACACGTGCACAGGCAGGGCGTTCCAGGCCACTATTGTTCGGTAGAGAAACGAACGTTTAAAACGTTGGGTTCTCGCAAACATGCTATCCACTGTGTGGGAGTGGCATCTCTGCCCGGCACACGTTGCTCGGGATCGGAAGAAAGAGGGTGGGGTCAGATTGAAGAGCTCTTCAGAACAGGTTACGTCACCCGCAGTGGAGTTCACTAAGGGGCGCTGCACACGGCTAAGATACTATAATATTTTAACTTAAGATACAATATCGCTCGCCATACAATTCAATGGACTATCACACACGACGAAGATCATCATTCACCGAGCCTTTTCCCAACGCAGTTGGGGTCGGCTTTCCAGTCTAACTGCGATTCGACTGAACTTCGATATTTTCCGTGAAACGACTGCCATCTGACCTCCACAACCCATAGGCGATAACGAAGTTCTGTAGTTAGCCCGGTCGGATTTTTGATTTAGGGACCCCTAACGACTGCCATAGATGATCGTATGACAACCGGGACCGACGGCTTAATGTGCTCTCCGAGGCACGGAGGGGTCTCAGTGTCTTAAGCAATGGTCACCCATCCTATGACTCGATGTTGCTTAACCTTTGCAATGTGTTAACATTGTCGGGTACCACTAGACCACGAGCCCCTCTAGATAATAAATAATATTTCATATTTTCGTATGTTAAGATTATTTTTTATGGTATAATAGAAAATATTATAGAAGATATAATATAGAAACTGTTGTAGGAGGGCTTTATGAACGCAATAAAACCCAAAACAATGGTTTTTAGAACTTTTCTCTGTTTGTCTGAATGTTTGGACGCTAATCTCAGAAACGGCTTAACCGATTTGAATTTTTGATTTGAATTTGCGGTTTGGTTTTCATTATTTTCATAAATAAAAAAGTTATGTAGATCTAAAGTAACACGCAGGCGGAGCTGCGGGCAACAGCTAGTGTTCAATAAAGGTATAGATGAAAATCAGTTTCCTAATCTTATCAAGTACAGTAAAATTATTCCTTTATTTAAATCAGGAGACAAAAGTGATCCTTCAAATTTTTGACCTATTTCCATACTCCCAACCCTCAGTAAAATTTAAAAAAAAAAATTTAATCAATTGCTTTCACATTTTACAGACAATAAGTTACTTCATAACAAACAGTTTGGTTTCACTAAAGGCAGCAACACAACGGATGCAGGAGTTGCACTTGTGAAACATATATTTGATGCTTGGGAGGAAAAGCAGGATGCCATTGGTGCCTCGAAAGGGGCCAGTTTCCCAAGGTGTGGAAGACGGGGAAATTGGTCCTGATTCGGAAATCAGGGCGGCCGGTGGACTCACCGTCCGGCTACCGGCCGATGCTCGATGAGGTGTGTAAGCTCTTAGAGCGAATTATCGCGGAACGCCTCATCGAGCATCTCACGTGTGTGGGCCCAGACCTGGCGGAAAACCAGTACGGTTTCCGTCGGGGACGCTCCGCCGTGACCGCGATCATGCGCGTGAAGACCCTGGCGGAGGAAGCAGTGTCGCGGGGTGAGGTGGTGTTGGCGGTGTCTCTCGACATCGCCAACGCCTTTAACACCTTACCCTGGAGTTGCGTTAGGGAGGCACTGGTATACCACGGAGTGCCTCTCTACCTTCGTCGTATTGTCGGGGCATATCTATCCGAGAGGGCCATAACTTACCCTAGCTGGCTCGGGCCAGTTCGGCGAGATGTGTCGTGCGGTGTTCCTCAGGGGTCGGTCGTAGGACCTCTCCTGTGGAACATCGGATACGACTGGGTGTTGCGGGGTGCATTGCCTGAGGGCGTCGGCGTAACTTGCTACGCCGACGATACCCTCGTCACGGCGCGGGGAGCAACGCATCAGGAGGCAACACTCAAGGTCACGACTGGGGTTGCTCAAGTCGTGGGTCGGATACGGCGGCTGGGATTGGAGGTGGCACTGAATAAGTCCGAAGCTCTGTGTTTTCACGGACCTCGGCGCGGGCCACCTCCAGGATCCAGCATAAATGTAGGGAGCGTTAGCATCGGCATCGAGCCCTCGATAGCCGGTGGAACTTCGGACCACATTTCCGAAGTTTGGTCCCCAAAGTGACGGGGGCGGCAGCCGCGCTCTCGCGACTGATGCCCAACTTAAAGGGACCCAACGCTTCCTGCAGGAGACTGTACCTGGGCATCATGCGGAGCATGGCCGTTTACGGGGCTCCCGTATGGGTGGCGAGACTGACGGCCAACAACGTAGCTATTTTACATAGATCGTTGAGGACCTTGACCGTCAGGACAATAAGGGGGTACCGCACGATCTCCCTAGAGGCTGCATGTCTCCTAGCCGCGACCCCTCCATGGGACCTGGAAGCAAGAGCCCTTGCGTCATTGTTTCA
Organism: Nudaria mundana; assembly: GCA_963556515.1. Lineage (NCBI taxonomy): Eukaryota > Metazoa > Arthropoda > Insecta > Lepidoptera > Erebidae > Nudaria > Nudaria mundana. Next base: position 3,138,581 of record OY748302.1, read on the forward strand.
ATGGCACAAGGAGGCACTGGAGCGGGACCACAGGCCTGCTTCTCGAGAAATCGAGGACCAGCGGTCCCAACTCCACCAGGATCCCATGGAGACATGGAAGGTGCGACTTGAGCAACCAAAGTGGGGAACCACCACCATCGCGGCGGTGAGACCGATCATGGAGGAGTGGCTGCAGAGGCAGCACGGTGGCCTCACGTATCGTGCGACACAGATCATCATCGGGCACGGAAACTTCGGTGAGTATCTGTTTCGCATGCATCGTGAGGTCACACCCGCGTGTCAACACTGCGAGGCTTCCGGCGTAGACACGGCATTCCACACGTTGGTGGAATGCTCAGCCTGGGCGAGTCAGCGCCGCGACCTCGTTGTAGGCCTGGGCGTAGATACGCTCTCGGTGGAGACCATGCTACAAGCCATGGTCTCTAGCGGGAGCCAGTGGAACGCGGCCGTTTCCTTCTGTGAGCAGGTAATGCTCGTGAAGGAGGCGGCCGGTAGGGTGAGGGAGCGTACACTCCCCGCTGAGTTCAGAAGTGTGCGGCGAGGGCGCCGCAGACGTGACTACGCCCAGGACCATCGACCTCCATGATCGGGGCCTGAGGACGATGGATTAGCAACCCACCGTCCTTACAGAATCAGGCTAGAAGGACTGCGTGATGTGGGGCTTCACCCCACGCACGCCTTCACTGCCAAAGGATGCCATTGGTGTATTTTGTGATCTATCAAAAGCTTTTGATTGCGTTGATCATGAGACTTTGCTACTGAAAGTAGGTTATTATGGTGTTTCGAACAGCTCACTTGGCTTACTCGAGTCTTACCTCAGTGGTAGAGTACAAAAAGTAAACATTAATGGCACCGACTCTTCTGGCGCCTCATTAGTCATGGGAGTACCCCAGGGCTCGATATTTGGACCCCTTTTATTCTTAATATACGTAAACGATCTTCCTTATTTCACTAAAAATCTTTGTGAAGTTGTATTATTTGCTGATGACACATCATTAATTTTTAAAAGTGATAGACGAAAAGTAGCACTTGACGATGTAAATAATACCCTTTCGGAAATATTGCATTGGTTCACAAGTAACAACTTGCTGCTCAATGCGAAGAAAACCAAATGTGTTTTTCTTGGGATAATTCGAGATAGTAAACTACAATGGGGTCCTCATATCACAGCCTTAGCAGGAAGACTTAGCTCAACTGCCTATGCGGTTAGAAAGATAAGGTCACTGACTGACGAAAAAACGGCACGATTAGTTTATTTTAGCTACTTTCATAGCGTTATGTCATATGGTCTGCTGCTGTGGGGCTCAGCTGCCGATATTTAGACAATATTCATATTACAGAAACGAGCTATACGAGCAATCTATAGACTCAGGCCCCGTGACTCGCTGAAAGAACTATTTAAAGAAATTAATATTTTAACAGTTGCTTCTCAATATGTTTACGACAACATCTTATATGTACGGAAGAACATAGATCTCTTCAAGAAAAATTCCGATAACCATAATTTTAATACAAGAAATAAAAATAAACTGGCAATGACAAAAATTAGACTTCATAAAGTTGGTAATTCGTTTGTTGGCAAATTTATAAAAATTTATAACAAAATTCCTCAGGATTTGGTTGACATGCCTCTCAATAAGTTTAAAATAGTAGTTAAAAAATGTTTGATGATGAAAGGCTACTATAATGTAGACGAATATCTTTATGATAAAAATGCATGGTCACCCTAATCGTCTGTTGTTGGCCACTCGTATAAGACAATATAAACTAATTTTAACAATGTAAACAAAACGATATTAAAAAAGAAAATGGATAATCTACCTGAGTTTCTTGCTGGTCTCTTCTCAGGAGAACCAACTTACCGAACCAGCGAAAGAATCATTTTCTAATGGTTATTTATGTACTTACTTAATTTGGTATTTTTATAATATTACTTGACAAAATTGTAAAATTTTGATTCTTTGATTCATCAGCTGGTCGACCAGACCCGTTTCGATATATGGCGACCGCCAAATGAGAAAAAAAAATTCATCAAATAATTTAAACAGCGACACACTGATCCTACGTCTTACGACGTCTGACGTTTACATTATTTACGCGCTATGACAGTTTAAACGTATGTGACAGCGTCGAACGCGTGGTATAGCATGGGAACACGACAGCGTGGTGAATGGCCAGTGTGTTTGTTACCATACAAATTGTATAGGCCAGATCCTGTTCGGATGTCATTATGCGCGGTGTACGTCGCATGTGAAGAATGAGTTTAACCGTCCCTTTATGCAACCGAAACCTAGCGAACGTGCTAAATATGAAAGTAGTCTTTTAAGTGGCAGTCAGAGGTATAATTTAAACTCTTTGCCTGCTTTAAATGCTTGTCGCGAGATTTAAGTACCTACTCGTATTTACTGGACTGAACAGCGACAAGCTTTTATAACATGTAGATTGTGTAATGACGTAATAGGTTTATAGTAAAGTTTTAAAGTTAAAGTTTATTTTGGTCTTTTTAGCGCATTTAAATAGTTAAAACTTGTTTTTAAATATATTTTTTTACTTTTATTATGTCCATAAAAGGTTAGGCCTGTAAGAATCCAATCTTGAGGATAAAGCAGCCCCTTGTACTTAATGTATATATGTAGCTTCTGTAGCTGTATTTAAATTTGTGTTAGTCTGTATATATCCTTATCATAGGATATTCTATTTATTTTGACTCGAGATCAATATCAATTTGAATGTTAAGACATTCAAATTGAACATCTTTTCAGTATACCTTCTGTAATAAATATTTCAGCAAACATTCAGAAAACTCATTGCTCAATTATTAATTTATTGCATAGGATAAATAAACCGGTTAGTAAATGACAAGATAATTAAAAACTTGGCAACACTGTGTCTACGGCGGCAACTGTTGCAAGAATAATTATTATTCTCGTTTCTGTATTTACAGCATTTTGAACTTATTTTAAACCTGGCTGACTCTACAGAGAAACGAAGACATTGCGTTTTGATCACGTGATTGGTGATTGGGCTTTTTCACATTGCACGATATCGACACACGATATCGTGACGATATCATCCATAATCACGATATCGTAAGAAGCAGCAGTAATTTTAAGGTAAGAATGTAAATTATCGTGACGATATCGTCAAGATATTGTCACGGTATTGTGGACGATGTCGTGACGACTAAGGTTTTTTTTTAGAAGGTATAGTATTAAAGTTTAGTGAATTTTCAGAATTGGTTTAGTAGTTTCCGAGCCTATTTATTGCAAACAAGCAACACAATCAAACCTTTCTTCATTATAATATTAGTATTTTTTATTGAAGTCCATTGCTGCGGGCGTCTCTGGTGAAACCAGAAGGTATTTCAAGTGGCGCCCGGCGGACTTTGACCACCTGTGTGGCCTCTTCGGGGGTTTGGTCGGGATGAACATCCCGCGTCGTTGGGGTTGGTTTTTATACCGCCTGCTTCTGTAAGGACGGCGGGTGGCTATCCCGCCGTCCTCAGGCCCCGATCATGGAGGTCAATGGTCGTGGGCGTAGATGAGTATGCGGCGGCCTATCCGCTGACTGCGGAACTCAGCGGGGAGGTACGCTCCCTCTCCCTCTCGGCCTCCTTCTTCGCAAGCATGACTTGCTGCAGAAGGACCGCGTTCCACCTACTAGCACTGGAGACCATGGCTTGGAGCATGGTATTATATTAGTATAGATTATCATAGATGAGGGGTAAACGGCAATGCAATTTGTGATTAGCACTCGTAGTACTTATGACCAACCAAGACTGGCGAAAAGCTGAAGTATTATGTCTCTGTCTATACCCTCGAGGAGTCAATCGTGATTATACGTAAGTATAATTAGCAAATCTTGTTAGTATGTACTAAGTCCGAGCAGATTAGATAACGCAACAAACTTTGTCCTTAATTAACGTTTCTAATATAACTGATTAACAAAATCTTAATCCATTTATATAAGTATCTCATTAGCTGTTAGTAGCTATTGAATTATGTGGTATATATTTTATTTTTTAACCGTTTTTACCTTAGTAGCGGGTAAAAATGAAGAGTATAAGGGGTAAGTAGAGGTCTTAAAAGTTTATTACACCAACAACATCACGTTCTTACCTCCGAAAGGACAGAAAGGGGCTTTTAATACGTCTAAAGTCCGTGGTGTAACCAGAACCTATTCCAGATTGCGGGCACTTTGGTGTTGTTAGATGACAGAAACCCGTGCAGGATTTTAGGGTTCCAAGCCGTAATCATTCTGGAGAGGAACGATCTTTTAAATTCATTTTACAATATATGAATCGCAAAAGCTATAGTCTTGGACTGGGCTTGAATCAGCGACTGTTCGAGGAGGAGGAACGTTGGAGTACCAACTGTCCAAGACACCATACTTTAAAATTCTTCTTTAGTTCTGGTCAAGACTTTTTCCACTGTGTGAGAATGACTCTTCTATTGTTTGGGATTGGAAAGGTGGAATTAGGTTAGATTAGGTTTTTGGGATAAGATCTTTTTAGAACACTCGCCATGCTAGGTCAATACCGTAGAATGTAGACAAGTAAAGCGCTTGTTCTACACTGCTTTGCGGCTCTGATTTTCGTCCGTTTATAAATAAAACACTGTTTATGCATTCCCAGGTACAGACTTTATAAGCTAACACTGGAATCTGAACTCCAGCAACGCAGTTTGCTATCGTTAAATACCGATGCAGTACACTACATAAGAAAACCAAACTTCATGAGCAGTTTCAAAGGCTTGGCAATGATCGCTCCAGATGATTTCATATGGTTTGAAAAAAAATTGACTGAACTAGATATAACCGTGGATGTTTTCAGTCGAGATGTTTACCAGTAGGTAGTATTTAATGGATCCTATTAATCTAACTACTATATGGAGTTTTGTAGCTCTTAAAATATTAAGATAGAAATTATAAATGAAATAAAAACTGATGTCGGTGTAGTTGGATCCAACGCTAACTATAAAATAAATATATGGAGGAATACGAAGACGTATTTCAAGTAAATTTTAACGAAAGGAACTGGTAGATACTAGACACCCAGAGCATTTCCCCTGTTAGGTTAGGAAAAGGCAGTGTGGGTTCGATGCCTGCCGATGATATCCGTTTTGTGATTCATTTATAATTTCTATCTTAATATTTTAAGAATAGTTTAAAAGCAAACTCATAGCTTTAAATACATAAATATATTGTTTGTAACTCTTTCACGCGAAAACTACTGAACGGATTGGAATGAACGTCGACTTTAATATAGCGCATAGATTAAATTAATACTTAAGCTATAATTCGAAATAATAATAGTATAAATTAGCCAAAAAATTTAATAATAAATGTCACGTAAGTCGGAAAAAAAATCTCTTAAATATTAATGCGTTTTTATTTCGAGTTTTATCGTAGGTACAACGCTTCTTTTCCGAATGAATAAACAGAAGCACACTTATTATAAAAGCTCACAATCTCGCCTGTTATTTGACTAGTCCCACGTAAAAGGGGAAAGCTTAACTGCGAATTTTTATATTTGCAAGAGCTTTGTCCACTAAATGGCAGGTGCAACCACTTGCAAATTAGGTTGACTTGAGAGACTTAGATATGGGCGGTACCCCTACCCCCTTCAATATGTTGTATATATAGATAGGTACTATCAATGCAGTTATTTTGCTTGAGAGAGATAAGGAGATTTTAAATTATACTCGTATAACTTCGTAATAAGACTGAAAACACAGATAACATTGGTGTTTATGGGGTCTTACCGAAATTTCATAGTTTAAAGAAATAAAAACACGTCAAACATTGACACAAAAGCGACTTTAAATTACCGGAATGGGACCAAATAATTGTCGGATTGGGGCCAAATTATAATGGGACTAGATGGAAAGCAGTACTTTCCAACTAACAAAAAATCAATACCGAAACAAACATAAAAAACAGTCAAATTGACAACCTCTTCCAATAAGTCGGTTAATTCATATGCAGTAACATAGTAACGTTCGTGTTATTTTTTTTAAAAGGTATTTAAATGAATCAGAAGACAGCGAAACGGATTCGGATCCAGGAGCACCATTTGATATACGGCGCTATAATAGATATGCTGATGTAGGTAAACCTTTCTGAAGTTTACATCTTTAATGTAGAGCCCGGTATATTTTATGTGCTATTAGTTTTATTTCTCTAACCCTGACCATCTTCATCTGCCAAGATGAAGATTTTAATTAACAATTCATACATGTTGAATAATATTTGTAAGATTGTTAGAGATCTACATATTTTTGTTCCAGATATTAAGTTAAGAAACGAAAAACACGCATGTTATAAACACGTTTACTAACGTATTAAATTAAATTACGTATTAAATTTCAACAGCCAAGACTAATGTTGCTTGCCTCCTATATTTGCAGTCCTGAACAAAAGCGATGTGATTTCTATAAAAATACATCCCGCAAGAAATCACATCACTTCACAAGAAATCTAAAAATCTGGTTAAATTCGAAACCAACCCAGATTATCGGAACCTTCTCCTTCTCCTACCAGTTCGAAGTGTAAAAACTGTATTAATTTGTTTTTCAGATCTTAGCTTACCTTCAAGAGTTGGCAGCACGATACAGTACAACTACAACCAGAATAGAACTGAGAGAATATGGCGTCACTCACGAAAACAGAACTCTAGTCTATTTAAAAATACATAACACCAATACTGCTGGAGGAGAAGTTAGAGACAAACCTGTCATAGTAGTAGAAGCTGGAATTATTCCCAAGGAGTGGATAACTATACCAGCCGCGCTCAATGTAGTGGAAAAGCTTCTGGAGGTGCAAAGGTTTTCGGAAGGAGCTGACTGGATAGTACTACCGGTTGTAAATCCTGATGGATATGAATATACTCATACTAATGTAAGTAGCTCTTTGCCATATAATAATATATAATAATAATAGTCAGTAACAATAGTCTGCATAGATATTTTCTTCTTATTAGTTGTTACAGTCTAAACATAATCAATGTGAAGACAGAATAGAGCAGATAGGCAGAAGACCACAGGTTTTTTGTCTCTCTGCCACGAAGGCATTTATGTTACTCCATTTCTCTCTGAGACTTCCTACTATAATTTTTATTCTCTTATGATCGATCGTCTATGCCGCCTGATACCTAGTACATATAATTTGACGATATTAAAAATGTAACAATGATTTTGACAATTTCTATTGCGTTTTGAATACTTAATATTCATTTTTGAAAATTAAATGCTAAATCTTCAATTCAAAACACTATCACAAATGAAGTTCATTTAAAACATCACTTTAGAATATGGTTTATAAAATTATATCCGATTTCAGCTTCGTTTCTGGACTAAATCAAAAAGCACAAAAAGTATCTGGGGTGCGGTGTGTCCAGGAGTAAATATCAACCGTAATTTTGACATGGATTGGCAAAACTTTGACGCCAGTTCTAGTCCTTGCAATCATGTCTACGCTGGTATCGAACCTTTCTCCGAAATTGAAACACAGATGTTAAAGACCATTATCTCAGAGTACGGCACAAGGATCAAACTGTACTTATCCTTGCAAAATAACGGAGGTTTCGTTTCTTATCCCTGGAGTTATGAAAGAGCTGCCAGTGGTATGTTTCTGCAGCATATAACCATGGCACGTAATATGGTTACGTCATTAACTGACAAATATAATGTAGGTGTTTCCTCGACAATTTTTGACAGAGCCTCTGGTACTAGCAGTGATTATGCAAGAATTCATGGTATTGAGTATACCTATAATATAGATATTGTACACCGAGGTGAAACTGTTGTTATACCTGTATCAGAAATAGGTGTCATTGTTGATGATGTATGGAAAATAATTGGTGTGGCTGCAGATGAAATCATAAGATTATATAGTGCAACTCCAAATTAATAAAACAGTTATAATAATATATTAGTCATGTTATTTCTCTTTCTTCATGATGTCATCTTCGTGCGAGATTATTGATCATTAGTCCGAGACGCCCAGGACTTTAATTGGCTGTGCCGTAGCGGCTGGCACGTAAGATTTTGTTGCCTTTCATCAACATTTCATCGCAAGGCAACAGGTTTCTATTTCTTTTTCAAAATTACAATATAACTGCTACTTTTTATTAAATTCATTCGGCCATTTTGGACATAACCCATTATAAATGTGATCGGTGACGGCAATAGGCTTGCCCCCTATTACATGGGACTAAAACACTACTAAAATTATTCATACGCGTACAAAATTGTACTAGTATAAGTAACATTATTGCATCATGCTAAAAGCCGCAAACATATTCTAATCGTGTTACTATGCATATTATAATTAGGTATAATTTCAGGACTTGTAAGTTTATTTATTGCAAAGCAATATACTTAATTAAGTTCTTAATAAATTAACATTTAATAAAAAACCAAATAAACATTATTATTTTAATTATGTATTTTGAAAATCAGGGTGTACAGAAAATTTTAAGTTTATTTATTAGAAACATACAATGATATACGAGTATAGACTGGTGTAGTTATTTTTAATAATTAGACGGAACGTAGCGGAGTCTTTTCTAAGATGGGCCCAATCAAAAATGTATGTAAAACGATACAGGTCGCAATTTTAAACCTATCGACTTGAAATTTGGCGTGATGCAAATAGATCACATTACGTGCTTTGCTGTATAGTTTTTGAGTTATTAATTACGTCTTATTTATTTCGACGTAACCGCCCGCATTCCAGTGAATACCTAGTAACTATATGGGTATTAATTAACAATGACATAACAATGCACTATGAACGGTGGTCGCATCTATAAAAATGACAAGCTACGACAAGTACAAATCGTTTACTTTACGATGAAATATTAGAGATCTCGATCCCAAACTTACATCCGAATATTTTATCTTCCTTTCAATCTAGTTCTGCTTAATAATACTATGTCACGGTATTCTTATGTAAACTCATTCCAGAAATCAAAGCTTCACGACCTGTTTCTTGGTATTAGGCTCACTATAAGTAGGATCATCGCAATATTCTCTAATTTTGTTAGAATAAAGAGGACCGTCAGTCACATTAGCGTATGTATCGTTGTCTTTCGTGTCTATTATATCGTGTGGAATTTGGTATTCATCTGTATGTGACTCGGTTATTACGGTCAAATTTTCATTCATAGTTTTCTTCTTGTCTTTTCTACTCTTACGCGGAATGGGACGGGCATATAGCTTGTTTATATCTAAGTCACAGATATTGGTTTCTTCTATTTTAGTAAAATTTTCTGGTATAGAGTTAACATTATGTAGGTTAGAATAATGTCCTTCAGTTTTTGGATCATATTTTACGTGAACTTGTGCTTCAGTATAATTAACTGTACTTTGTGGTTTATCATTTACACCACAGCTTGAATAATGTACCTTTCCACTCTTCTCACCCTCAGGCACAAGATATACGTACTCGGTTTCGGGTTGAGACTGAGTTATAAAATCAGAACTACAGTAGTCGTACTCATTTTCTTGATTGTGCTGAAACATATTTTTTTATATTAAGTATTAAAGTGATTAAGAATGACTCTAAGAACATACTCGGAGTTTAGTGATAATCGACTATGTTAACACAGTGCAAAGGTTAACCAACATCTAGCCAAGCCGGTCTTAGGATGGGTGACCATTTCTTAAGACATTTTGAGATTCCTCCGTGCCTCGGAGAGCACATTTACGTTAAGCCGTCGGTCCATTTACAAAAATCCGACTGGGCCAACTATAGACCTTTGATATTGCCCATGGGTTGTGGAGAAAAAAATTAAAATTACAGATAGACACTTCGATTTTATTTATCTTTATATATATGTAATTGTATACTATTGTGAATTGTGTTCTACAAAATCTAGGCCCAAACCAACCTCATACTTGCCGTATAATATGTCCCTCTTTCTACTCCATCAGGGTAATGTGATTAGTGAAAACTGTTACTGTGAATGTTTAATACATTGTGAACTTCTTACTTGTTGGTTTGATGAATTTGTTATATGGTTCCGTTTGTTTCTCTTGTATATAACTGTTATGATACAAATACCGACAATCAATATTGGCACAATAACTGCTGCAAATATCCATTCGTTGTTGTTAGGTTCTTAAAGAATAATAATTATTTATTTAGGAATTTTTTTTATTTAGCATTTGTTGCTCCATCAGTCTTTGCTAATCAACTTAGTGAAAATTTGGTTGGTTGGTTAAAATAACTGGCACTTGACAAAAACATTCTTATAGTAAGTGGGAACGGGAAACTAGTAAATGTTATGGTTATAAATACACTACAGACAGGATGTAACATTACTTTCTGCCTTTTGAAAACGTTGAAAAAGAAAATGATAGCGGACTTGTTCGGGCGTCTTCGCTAGACATCGACTGTCGTCGGAGACCTCACCGCGGCGCTTGCGCATACGACACAACTCATTCGATCACGACGCAATGCACACGCTCGTTTGTTACATACTTCTCAATATTAACGCCATTTTGTACGCGGTCAAGAAATATACCAGTTTATACAGTCCACTGCATTTCATTTGACATCTAGGTGAGCATCGTAGGAACAGACTACATAATATTCAGAGATGCTTCTAAAGAGTTGTCAGAAATGTGAAAGCAACCATCGCCATAGAGGTTAACATTGTGGACATCTTTACGGCCTCAGAGACGTTTTACACACACATACATTGACACATTGACACAGAATTTAGAAGGAAGGAAAAACGAGCACCTGTATTGGGAACGAGGAACTTAGCTGACGCACTAAACACTAAAGTTAATAATATTTTTTCGGCTATTTCGCTGAAAGGGTAGGTAGAAGCATACCAACACTTTGTCAGTAATTTCGTAGGTCCCACGTAATAAGGGGCAAACCTATTGCCTTTACGGGGCAAAAAAGCATTATCACCTGTAATTCAAACCAAAATTCAAACAGCCAGGTCAGATGTTACATAGCACTCAATATAATCTCAGCAGCCCGAGCGAATTGTTTGAACAATTTTGAACAAAACGCTATCTAATCTCAAACTAAGCAGAGATCCGGGTTTAATCTCCGGGTCGGTGATTATGTGAAAAAAAAAAAACCAGTTGTAGCACCTAGCGTAGGCTCAGCAACATAAGTATTCATGTCCTTTGCCATTGGAGAATCTGTAGTTATCGTATTTGGTGAAGTCAGTTGTGTTGTTGATGGATCTATAACGATTAGATTTACAATGAGAAATTTTAATTGCAATGTGCTTTGTTAACTATTACATGCAAGCGTTTTGTCTCGACTTTGTATAAGTGATAAATTTTCTATGTAGTAAAATAAAGGTTATGTTACCTATATACTCAAAGATAATGTTAATAATATTGGAAATACTGAATGGAGTCAGGCGTTACCTGGCGAAAGTCTATGATAAAACAATGGAAATATGATGTTGAATTCCTGGATACTGGACAGACAGATACTGGACATACTCTATACAATAATAACACCTTTGAGATTTTGAAGTTGGGCGAGGAAGGGTTCAAATTGTGTGTCTGGGAGCGTTTGGAAATAGTAAAACGTGATGTTAACACCCTACTCAATGAACATACAGATTTCCATACCTCCCCCCTGCTTAAGTTGTTCGCGGAGAGACAGGCACAGTAGTTTGTATTCATATGATGCACATGTCGCACCGTGATTTTGTAATACAAGTTTCTTAGTAAAATACCTAATTATCACTAACGGACCCACAGTTAATCTTTCTACTCCCCGTTTTTGGTTTTGGCATGTCTGAATCTCGCTGACATTATGTTCAACAGGGAAGTACTTACATATAAGACTTCCTGCATCGCGCTAACGAAATTTGTACGCTCATATCTTATAAATGCCGTCATCCATATTCGTAACTGAAATCTCGTAACTAGTTACAAGAAAAGAATTATTTTACGCGGTTTGGTAACTAGTTGTGAGAGAAGAATTTTTGTTCTACTTTGGTAACTAAACTCACCTAAGCAGTTACAAGAGAAGATTTTTCTATCGCTGTTTAGTAACTAGTTGCGAGAAAAGAAATATTATTCCACTTTTGTAGATCAAATAATTTCCATTATTGTAACCCGAGACAATACTTTTATATAGATAAAAAAAGAAAGAAAAGAAAGTGTCGAAAAAGCCCGCGGTAAGGCGATTATCGGGATGGGATGATAAACAACTTGCAATCTTTGAAAATAATATAAACATTAATGACCGAGCCTGGGTCCAAGCGTCTCTTCCAGTTCGCTTGGGCGGGCTAGGTATTCGTAGAGTCACGGATGTCAGTCTGCCAGCATTTCTGTCGTCAGTCCATAGCACCGAAGAATTAGTCAGGAAAATTTTGTCAAATACACTGATTGATTCCGAGGTGCGATGCAAGACCGATGCCATAAATGCTTGGAGGGTGTCTTGTCCCGACACTGACCTGCCCTCACGCCTAGGCTCACAGCGACTGTGGGATTCGCCGCTCTGTAAATTGAGAATTAATACACTAATTGACACTTCAATCAATATCGTCAATATTTCAGAGCGTGCACGTCTACTAGCTGTTGGAGAATGGGAATCAGGGTTATGGATCCAGGCGCTCCCATTGCCCAACATCGGTACAATGTTGGACGACACAACCTTCCGCATTGCCACTTGCTTTCGGCTGGGTACAGCTTGTGTATCTGCACATCATTGCACCTGTGGAGTAGCCGTCGATAATCTGGGACACCATGGCCTTTCTTGTAGCAGAAGCGCAGGCCGTATACCACGGCACGCTATTCTAAACGACATAATTCGTAGGGCTCTTTCCACCGCAGGTCTTCCGGCCGTACGTGAACCAAATGGTTTAGCACGAAGCGATGGAAAGAGACCGGACGGTATGTCGTTGCTACCGTGGAAGATGGGAAGGCCTTTGGTGTGGGACGCTACATGCGTTAACACCTTAGCACCTTCACACCTTCCAAGCACAGCCGGATGTGTCGGCGCTGCTGCTGCATCGGCTGAAGGCCTCAAACGGCGTAAATATGCTAACCTAGCAGGTGATTATATATTTGAGCCGTTTGGGGTTGAGACACTGGGGTCATGGGGTCCGAGTGCTCGTCGTTTCTATAGAGACATTGCTAAACGCTTAATCGATGCTTCTCAGGACCACAAGGCTGGCTATTTTCTGGCCCAAAGAATAAGTATCGCCATCCAACGTGGCAACACAGCCAGCATTCTGGGAACCTTCCCAGTGGCAATGACGCGGAGGATTTTTTAAACGATATTTTTTAATGTAAATATTTTTAGTATATAATTATGTATATTGTAATTCTAACAAACAAAATGATAATAAAGAAACAGAATTTACTTAAATGCTAAAAGGAGCAGTAACCTCTAAACAACAACAAAATATCTAAGTAGTCTCATCAGGTCAATGGTGCATACGCAACGACGTGGATTTAGAATAGACAAATACTAAATAGAGTACATAATACTTATCACTAGGTATGCAATGCATGCTACTAATTGCAAATGTTGAGCATAGAAAATTTTCAGAATTTTTTTTTATGCTCTATTTTCATGATTTCAGAGATATGCACTCCCGGGTATGATGTCGACCAGCATGCCAAATTTGGTCAAAATCGGTTGAGCCGTTTCGGAGGAGTTGGTACACAAACGATGTACACTTGTCGTCTAAGATACGCTACGCTTCGCTCTGCTCAATAATTCTTATTTAGAAGTGGTCTGTGACTAGCAAAGAGGTTTTAACAAACATGTGACTCATTCTACGTTCGTAACTATCAAAAAGTTACAAAAGTGGAATAATAATTCTTTTCTCGCAACTAGTTACTAAACAGCGATAGAAAAATCTTCTCTTGTAACTGCTTAGGTGAGTTTAGTTACCAAAGTAGAACAAAAATTCTTCTCTCACAACTAGTTACCAGAACGCGAAAAATAATTCTTTTCTTGTAACTGGTTACGAGATTTCAGTTACGAATATGGATGAAGGCTTATAAACAGCTACGTTCATTCCTCGGATTTTGCTGTTCTCTTTGAGACAGTCTTGATAATGCCTCGTGAGTAGGTGAAACATATGTCGAAGTTTAACTAACACTGTCGTCTATTTAGCGAAATCATTGCAATTATTTAAAAATTCAACATCATATTTCCATTGTTTTAATATTGTAAATTCCAATATTTTTAGAAAAAAAAACAAATCTTTTCCCTTAATAATATTTGGTATAGATTAAGTAACAAACCTGTTTGATTATAAATATTTAAGGCAAAGACCACCCACTAGCTTGGAGACTTGCCATACGACCAACGAAACTCAAAAAATGTGTCCTATTGACGACTAACGGCTTTTTCTGCTCCATTATCATCCACCAAACCTTTTCCCAACTCAATTGGGGTCGGCTTTTCAGTCTCACTGCGATTCGGCTGAACTTCAATATTTTTCTGCTCCATAACTTATGAAATTAAAATACTCGCTTATACACCCACCTGTCGATACTGGAACCATTTTGTTGATGACAACTTTAATCACTTTATTTTTGGTAAATTTTCGACCTCTCCATATTATTTCTCTAGCCAGGCAATTTAACTTGTTCTCTTGACTAGGGTCTGTAAAAGTATTTATAGGTATCAATGATATCATTGTCTGTGCTATAGAAAACAATTCAGTACCTACTAAATATTAGTTGGTACTTATAATTATAGATACTGACTTGGACTACCGCAGTAGCTGCAGGATAATTCTAATACAACTTGAATATCACGATAACACAGGAACTCTGTTTGATTATATAAATAAACTTTTTTTAGATATGGTGTATATTTTGGTGCTAAATTGCCACATCCTTGTCGCGCTAGGAATTGATAACCTGTAATATTAAAATCAACATTTATTCAATCAGTCATAGTCATATGAATGTTACACCATCTATACCTGCATCGTGAAAGGGGCTCATGGCTACGTGGTAACCGACCAGGTTAACATATAGCAAAGGTTAAGCAACACATAGCCAGGCCAGTCTTAGGATGGGTGACCCTTCCTTAGATCTTGAGACCTCTCCGTACCTCGAAGAGCATGTTAAGCCTTCGGTTCTAGTAACCTACGTGTATCTATGACAGACGTTACGGGTAGTTCAAAATCTGACTAGTCAAACTATAGAACTTCGGTATATGGGTCTGGGTGTGAAGGGTTGAATTATGGAATGGATTTAATATTGTATATAGTGCCTAGTGACGGCAATAGACTTGCCCCCAGGTCCTGATACATCGTCACGGACAAACACGTTTTTCTAATACTATTTATAGAAAGTTGTTAGTTCTACGTGGGACCAATTAAACTGTTGTTGATTTGCCCATCTGCTGTGGGGTGATTAATTTTCTTTTCGTATTATATCTAATTTTACTTACTAACGTACCTTTTATACGAGGATTCAATACGGTACATATTCTGTTATTTGAATCGCACGTAATGTTAATCTGCTCACCATCTTGAAAACTGGTGTTGGAATATAAATTTGTAGGCTCTCGTATAACATAATTATCTTGGATCCATTGGGAATCTACAAACAGTGACAGGTACTCAAAATAGAGAATGGTCACATACACTAAATACACACACCTCTATCGCATTAGGGTTGCAGATGTTCCACTTGCAATGATCGTGACATACTTCTTCTCCTTAAGAAACATAAATGTATTTATTGAAGCAATAATATGACATATTTCTATACATTCATTCTTCACGTATGGTGTATTTTGCGTCATTTTACTTGATGTATTTTGTCAGCAAAACCAATCTAATTACTGACTGTTAGAAAAGAATAAACGTGACTTTTATTGCCCCCTTCTTTTCTTATAGGCTTTACCTATTGCTTTGCAAATCTGGCGGTAAATGAAAATATATGAAACGTGACCACCATGAATAACAATATTTTTGATTTGGATTTCTCAAAGAGCCTTTCTGTGTGGTTAAGTCTTTCGATTAATATTGTAAAAGAATGTATACTCACAGGACAATGAACTCCAATGTCCAAACACAGAAACTCCAATGACACGTATATTTAAGTAAAATATAATATATTTCGGTGTTGTTGAGCACACCCATGTGTCACCCTTAGAAACCTTGTCAATCTAGAACAGATAATGTTTTCTTTTTAATTTTTGGCCACACAAATACCTAATACTTGCTAGTGTTGTTGATTGTGTGTTTAATTATAGCCGCGCATCGAATTTTCGTTTATTCAACAAATAATTAAATGACGGGTTCGTGGTCTAGTCGTAACCGACAATGTTAACACATTGCAAAGATTAAGCAACTTCGACTCAGGCCGGTCTTAGGATGGATGACCATTTCTTAAGACATTGAGACCTCTCCGTGCCCGCAGAGCACGTTAAGCCGTTCAGTCCCTGTTGTCATACAAACATCTATGGCAGTCGTTAGGGGTAGTTGGAGTTGGAGCCCTAAATCCTAAACTTCGATATCACCCATGGGTTGTGGAGGTCAGATGGCAGTCACTTCACGGAAAATATCGAAGACCAGCCGAATCGTAGTTAGACTGGAAAGCCGAACACAACTGCGTTGGGAAAAAGCTTGGTGAATGATAAATTACCTAGTTATATATTGAATAAACACTACTTTTTTAGGAATAATAACAGATTCAAAATTACAATGGGATGGCCATATCAACACTTTAGCTAATAAGCTTAGCTCTGCTGCTTATGCTGTCGAGCGGCTTAGGCACAATTGACATATGCAGCTACTGCTAGGGTGGTTTACGTTAGTTACTTTCATAGCTTGATTGATGTCGTATGGTATACTACTTTGAAACTATTTTTATATTACTAAAGAGGGCAGTCAGTGACATTTATTGTTTAGGTAAGACATACTCTCTTAGGGAGCGATTTAAAAGAGTGAGATATATGCCAATATATACTTAGGTATTAATACAGGTAGACATACTGTATGTCAGACAAAATAATTTAATGTACTAAAGTAAGTGACGTTACAGACAGAAATCTGCGTAATAAAATCTACTGTGATTCTTTTAAGGGGGAAGGTATACGCTTTAATAATAAATTGCTTGTGTTTTGTATACCCGACAATAAATTTAAAACCTTTGTAAATACCACCTTATGTAAAAGGCATACTTTAGGACAGTTGATTACCTCAACGATAAAAGTGTCTGGCTTGAGCATGATGTAATTAGGTGACTACAACTTTTTATAAATATTTTTTTAATTTTTCTATTTTACACTCTGTTGTTGAATTTGACACGAGAGCAATTTACATTGATCCTCATTTAGCCTTAAGAAAAATTGTAATCTATCAGCTATAGAAAAAGAGTCATGGCCGTGAGCTTAATTGCCAGGTTCTTTCTCACGGTTCTACCTATTGCTTTGCAAATCGGGCAGTACATGTAAATTTAGAAGCAATAATATTTATATTTTTAGTACTTACTGACGTTCGTAAGCGTCATTTAATGACTTATACGCAATAAATCATTATTTCATTTCATTTAATTAAAAACAGTTTCGGCAAACATCGTAGTCGGGCGACAAACTCAACCAATGATATTATTATCACTGAACATGATAATTTTGTCACGTGACTTACTTCAGTTATGTCATTGGTTCAATTATATCGATCGAAATTCGCTGGTAAACTTACTTTAAATTTCGATACAGTAGGAACATTTGATAAATGTTTCTTCACAGATATCTTAGGAGTATTATCGTGCAAAGCATAACACCTAAAAATTTAAAAACAGAATTATTTCTCATTATAGTAGTGTGCTAGTATGAGTGCTCGTACGTTCAGAAACTTTACAATAATAATAATGATGATCACTTTAACGGCGGGCGGTTCAACTGTTGCCACAAGCTGAGCCATCAGACAGCACACACACGGCAATTCTCATAGATAAACATATGTACTAAAACATAAATAAACCATATTTCTGCAATGGTTGTGTGTGCTGATTCCCGTTTGGAAGCAAAAAAATTTTTTTTAACCCTGACGTTTGTTGCCGGACGCCCCGAGTACGTGCTCGTAAAGATTGGGTTCGGGTTTTGTTCCGCGACGATGAGTGAAGGCGTTCTTTCATGCTTCTGTAAAGATGCGGGCTGTCAACCTCAAACTAATAATAATGTCTACTTCAAATTTGTAGATAATTCTTACGGCTTCCGCGGTATTACCCCACAGTAGAATGTCGTAAGTAATAATACTGTGGAAGTAGCTGGAATAAAGTATCCTAGCTGTATCTATATCAGTCAAATGCCTTATCTTATATACAGCATAAACTGCAGAACTCAATCTACTCGCTATTTTATCAATAAGTGGACCCCACTTTAGTTTGGCATCGATTGATAGACTGAGTCTCTCTGGTTATTTAGTTGAACGTCGGTTTCTACCTGTCTGTCTTACTTTAGGCAAGGTTAATTTAATGCATCTATAATGCAACCTGCCATCCTAACGTTCCGAAGTAAATAAATAGATAATAAAACGCGAAAGTCAACATTACAATTATAGGCAACCAGTTTCCTCTGTGGTACAATCAAGATAACGTGCGAGTCAATTGCCTTTTTCTACAAATCAAAAAAAATAATTAATATTATAACAGAAAAATACTTACGTTAAATTGGTACTAGTATTAACGATATTTACTAATTCAACGAAGAGTGAATTGTTAATTTTGACTTCATACCAATCTTTTAAACAATATTGTATTCCATATGGTGTATCAAACTTATGAAGTGTACTATTTCGTATTACCACTCTGGCTTCATCATTATTACTACCTGGATATAAAAAAACATAATCATAATAATCATAATCATAATCATAGTTTATTTGCGAATACAATAGGTAGGTGTTACTAAGATTTACGTGTGCGTTCCGTATTCCACCCGATTGGCATGCAAATGTTCAGTTATTAATCTATATATGGAAATGGGGAATGTAATTATTATCCCCCCTTAGCTCTCGAGAACTGCTTATGCTCCAATAATGGTTGACCCCTCTATGGATAGCCCTCGATCTGGAGGCAAGCCAAAAGAACGAAAATTTGACCTAGCCCTAAGAGGTCAAAAGTTATAGGCCAAAACCTATGGCGTGGTGCGACGCGAAGCACCGCGCAAGACACCGTACTAGTACTATAATAAAATTACAATAGAAGTCTGATTAAAAGCTAAGAATTAATAGAATGTCCAGCTAATCGTCAAATTCTAACGTTAATTAATACAAAAATGTCAAGTATAGTCATCATGTCAAAATTAGATATAATGGCATGCACTTTAATTACATAACAAGATGTCCCTAAGATATTCATCAACAGTGTAGTATGCCTTCGATAGTAGTAGATGTAAAACGTTTTTTTTAAGTATAAAAAACATAAACATACAGTTACGCCTATGCCCCCGAAGGCACAGGCATTTTATACTTATAAATTGATCTCACGTAATAGAGGCGATTCTGTTTGTTTGCATTGCTTTATGTAAGATATTTAAGTATATTTATTTGTCACAAAGCATACAAAAGATAACCTTACCAGTCGCATAACACCAAACCACGTAATTTAATAATAATATGAAAATTGCTCGTGAACACATAACCGGTGATTGACTTTTTTGGAAATTTAACTACATAAAAATTTACTGCAGAACTTAATTTAATTGATGAGTTTTTATTCTTTATTTGTAATAGTAACAAAAACAAAGGAATAATAACACTTATCAAATTTGAACGTCCAAGTAACCGCTATGGGGATATTAAACTGACGAGTTAGTTACCTACTTGTGTTTAGGTTTGATCAAGGAAAATAATATTAAAACGACATGCGACATTAACATGATTTAATATCTCTAAATAAATTTGCATTAATCATCGATGTTATTCGACATACAATTGACATCCTACTATCCTACTACTTAATATTATAAACGCGAAAGTTTGTGAGTATGTATGGATGGATGTTTGTTACTCTTTCACGTAAAAACTACTAAATGGATTTCAATGAAACTTTACAATAATATAGCTTATACATCAGAATAACAAATAGGCTACAATTTAAAAAGATATTGTGTGAATTGTTCAAAATATGACGATAATTAAGGAAAAAATCCAAATTACCACGCAGATGAAGTCGCGGGCGACCACTAGTAATAAAATAAATTTGACTGCCTCGGTGGCGCAGTGGTATGAGTATGCGACTGCCGCTCCTAAGGTCCCAGGTTCGATTCCGGCTCGAATCAAATTATTTGTGTGATGCACAAATGTTTGTTTCGGAGTTTGGGTATTTTCTATGTATATATTTTTATGTTATTTCTATGTATTGTAAGTATTTTATGTTATATATTTCTAAATACATACATATGTATGTATTTAGAAATATATAAGTATGTTTATCAGTCGTCTAGATCCCGAACACAACTCTCATATTTATTCTAATTTCAAAATTATTTCTCTATTCTTTCGGCCTAAGTGGGTTTGGAGGGCGGACTTGTGCATGAATAAATACGAGAGTTGGGTAATTTGCATGTGGCGGAATATTGCAAAGTAGTTAGATTTATTTTATTTAACTATGGACTTCCGAAAAGTAACGCCTGATAGTATTAACTTTATTAAATTTATTTTTAATTATTTGTTAACGGAATGTGACTGCTGTACAGAAAAATAACAGTAGACAATTAATTATGATTAGTATGTTTCTGTATTCTACTTCAGTTAGATCGAATGGTAGTTAATGGTATAGGACTGGTATTAACTGGTAGAATTGGAAGCATTTAAACGTAAGAAGGATAGCTTCTTCGCTAGCTAATTATAGGGGTGTGGCGGAAACCGACGACGTCAAAATTGGTTGCCTTTGTTTAATAACTCCAATAGAGTGAGTATCGCTCTGCGGTGGTGTTTATATCGCTGCGAAGCTTGACGCCTCTCACTGTACAAGTAACTTGTGCTCTATAATTTTAACATAATATTGGTATACGAAATGCCACCAAAGGTGACTCAAATATTTCTTTGTTTGGTAAAGATAATTTGGTAAATCTAATTAGGACGTTGGTATTTGCTTAATGGATAGTGACTGAGTAGTTGAAATTTCATTATTTTAATTTTGTGTTATGTTCAGTTATAATAATAGCCATAGAAAATGTTCAATGTCATGGCACCTTTGAATCCTAATTGAATTTTTATAAAAATATTTAATGGTTATCCAATGATTTCGTCAACAGGTATGTTATGCCTAAACTTGCCTGTACCATGTTAAATCCATAGTTCAATATAAAACCACCAATTAGAAAATGTAGCAAAATAATATTCACTAAGTAGAGTGAGTTGAGTAACTGTTTAAAACATCTCAATAATTTGTTGTGGCAATTAATACTACATAATCTGAATTGATCACTTGATAAATTAGAATTTTCCATGACATTGTTTTAAATAATTACACAATTAAACCCTGCATTTAAAATTTAATAACTGTTAACTATTGTAATTATATTGTACAACATTTGTATTGCATAAATTCCATAACAAAATAAGATATTGAGAATAAATTGAAGTTGATTTAAAAAAAAAAACATTTGTAGATCACACAAATATTTGATTCGACTCGGGGATTGAACCCGAGACTCCGGAGTCATAAGCCGATGCACTACCGACCACGTCACCGATCCAATTATATAATTAGTAATAAATAGGTATTTCTGAATATTTGTATCTCTGTTTACTTTGAAACTAGCTGCCATAGTGTATAAATGTACTAAATCATTTATTCATTACTAGCTATTATATACTTACACTAAAACCTTCCTCGATACCACTCTATCCAGTAGTAAAAACCGCATCCAAATCCTTTGCGTAGTTTTAAAGATCTATGCATTATATACAGACAGAAGCGACATTGTTTTATAATATGTAGTGATAGTGATTAATACTACTGCACTTTACTGTCCCGTTTGGGATTATGAAGTATTTTCCCGTATTTTGCCAACCAGTCAATTAACAAATATATTTAATGGTGTGACTCATCTATGATTCTAAGAATTCCATAACACATAATTATTTGTATAACCACACCTTTGCACACGAAAGGGTAGGCAGAATTGCATTGCACTTCCAGAATTTAACATTAGTGTAATTGGTCCCACTTTTCGACAATAATTTTTTTAGTTTACAATCGTAGGTCGTGTAAGGATATCACACATACAGACACAAAAAACATACAGTCGAATTGAGAACCTCCTCTTTTTTTGGAAGTCGTTTGAAAATGAATATTGTTCGTAATAAAAACACAACCACTGTACCACAAAATTTTTTTTCAAAAACAAATTACTTTATTGTTTCGCTAATTGTTTTTCAATATCCTAGAGACCTAGAAGATGGTTGGCACCGGCCACAAAACCGTCCCATGTTTCTAATGCAGCCTGCTTTATAAATTCTTGAGACACCAAGAATCTATTAACTCCAACTGCCCCCAAATGTGCTGGTAATTCATATGTATAGGAGTATGGTACAGCTAAAGACTGCGCATAATCACTGGATCCACCAGAAACCATATACCCAATAACTGATAAAGTATCTCCACACTGATAGTTAGGCTTTTCTGACCATTTAACTGCATCTATAGCTTGTGACATCTTCACACAAGCGTAGTTGAGCATCAAAGCATTAGGCACAAGAGTTCCATTACCCCATCCATACAAGATCATGCTTCCAGCACTATGAATATCCTCGTACATGGTTATACGGCCTGCGTATTTAGCAAAAGTATTGGCAATAGCTAGAGTTTCAGGTTCAGAAGTAGGCCTCCATCCATGGTATGTGGTAGTACAAGGATCCCAACTGGACAAGGTACTCCAGTCGATATCAAAGTTCCTATTGAGATCTACACCAACGCACCTGTCATTAGCTGTTAATCCAGTGCGTCTATTTTTCCTCCAAAAACGATCCTAAAAGAAGTTTTTATTAGATAACCTACTTTTACTTTTGTAACTTTCTTTTTTCTTTTTGTAACAAACGGGATACATAATATAATATTGTTTCTTAATAGGGTGTAAAAGGGTTCGACTAACATCTGAGAAATCCCAGTCAGCCTCACCTTAGCGCACCTGCCGATCAACGGACAAGGCTCTCGCAAACTTAGGTGACCGTTTAGCGGCAATTATGATTAACCCAGACACTAAAACAGTTGCTGGCATATAAAATGCCTCTGCTTATACTTTCGGGAAAGGATAATATTTATTACTTTCTTTTCCTTTTTTAATCTTACAAATCAAAAGGTTTATACTCACATCTGTACGGCTCCATTCATACCCATCTGGATTTGCTACAGGCATAATGATCCAGTCGATATTGTTCAACAATTCTGTATATTTTAAATCTGTGAGTAATTTTTCAATGGCGTAAAGTACCGGCGCTAGTGTAACCCACTCACGAGCATGCAAAAGAGCTTGCAGAAAAATTATTGGTTTCCCCACATCCTGAAAGAGGAACAATTTATTTGTTATGTTAATATTTAAACGTGATTGCTAAGAGAGATTCTATCAACGTCTCTGATTTTCAAATTCTCAAGAACATAATACAAAAAAAATTGGCAATGGCGAGAACTACGAAACCCGCAAATCGAAGGTCTTACGCTGAACTTAAACCAGTCACAGTTCAACACAAATGCTTTAATCACGCAGTTGATTGCCATAT
Source organism: Nudaria mundana (assembly GCA_963556515.1). Taxonomy (NCBI): domain Eukaryota; kingdom Metazoa; phylum Arthropoda; class Insecta; order Lepidoptera; family Erebidae; genus Nudaria; species Nudaria mundana. Next base: position 3,162,276 of record OY748302.1, read on the forward strand.
CTTAACGTTACTATGGACAAAGTTTCAATACTACATTTTGTTTTCAAAATATTGAGTATGATAAACATACCTGAAAACCAGTGGTGGAGATTTCCAGAGTCCTGATGGGTCTACCTTCAACACTGTGGCCAGCAATAGTGAGGTTTGCCACATAAGGATACTCAGCGGCCATAGCAGCTAAATATTCGTTAACCTGTAATTATAAATAAAAAATACTGTCAACCGCAAGGTCCGAAGTAAGTGTACTATTAGAGACAATGGCTGAACTTCGAAATGTTCCGTGAAGCGACTGCCATCTGACCTCCACAACCCATGTACGATATCGAAGTTCTGTAGTTAGACCCGTCGGATTTTTGATTTAAGGTTCCAACTACCCCTAACGACTGCCATACATGTTTGTATGATAACCGGGGCCGACGGTTTAACGTGCTCTCCGAGGCACGGAGAGCACGTTACTTCTAAAACCAAAATCCATCAGTTCTACGAATTAAGCATAATTGTAATCAGTAGACAGAGTGGAGCTTAAAACCTCCACAACCCATGTACGATATCGAAGTTCTGTAGTTAGACCCGTCGGATTTTTGATTTAAGGTTCCAACTACCCCTAACGACTGCCATACATATTTGTATGATAACCGGGGCCGACGGTTTAACGTCCTCTCCGAGGCACGGAGAGCACGTTACTTCTAAAACTCTATTTGTGCTTAAACCAAAATCCATCAGTTCTACGAATTAAGCATAATTGTAATCAGTAGACAGAGTTGAGCTTAAAACACACTAGTCCTTCACATACGACGTATGCCACGCGATGTGGAAAACAGCAACACATTGGTCCAACGTCTTACAACGTCTGACGTTTACATTATCTACGCACTAATGACACTTTAAACGTATGTGACAGCGTCGTCCGCGTAGGCTAGCATGGGAACAAGTGAATCTGGCGCGGTAACGCGTAAGACAGCGTGCTGAATGACCAGTGTGTTCGTTACCATACAAATTGTATAGTCCAGATCCTGTTCAGATGTCATAATGCGTTGTGTACGTCGCATGTGAAGGATGAGTTTGACCGTCCCTTAAAACACACTGGTTTTTCACATACGACGTATGCCACGCGACGTGGTTGAAAGATCTTTCAATAAAAAGGTAGGCCTATATACGTCGTAATTCCAAATCCAAAATAGTAGATATATATAAAAAAACTAATTGTCATATATTTAATTTCAAAAGACACGCTAACAGACGATTTTTTTGCGACTTTATGGGATATTTACTATCACATTTTTGCCAATTTACTCGATGTCTTCATATAGCCTATGGGATTTTCTGATAAATGAACTACATTATTGTTGAGTTTTATTAAAATCCGTTGTGTAATTATCCGGGTCATAGTCCGAGACGCCCAGGACTTTAATTATAATATATAGCGGCTGGCACGTAAGATTTTGTTGCCTTTCATCAACATTTCATAGCAAGACAACGGGTTTCAATTTTTTTTCAAAATTACAATATAGCTGCTACTTTTTATTAAATTCATACGGCCATTTTGGACTTAACCCATTATAAATGTGCCCGGTGACGGCAATAGGCTTGCCTCTTATTACGTAGGACTAAAAATACTGGCAAATTGTGGGTGTGCTATGCACCTTTGTGTAATTTTCGTTCATAGGAGAAACAAAGATCTAAACATCCATACAAACTTTCCTTTATAATATTATTAGTAGGATAAAACATTACCTCTTCGTTAGAATAGACATGGTCAAAAGTTAGTTCAGTAGGTTTGCGGTTTCTTTTCATGTTCGCACTTAGTTTTAGGTCCGCCTCGTCTAAGAGTCTGAAAAAAAAATAATGCTAAGGGTAACTGAGAAACTTTTATTAGGACCAAATTTCGCCAGTCTCTTTGTTGGTCCCACATGTCGGTTTTGTTAAGTCTCCAAGATTTTAAGCCCATAACTATCTAATTAGAAATTAGTACCTATAAATAAACTGTTCCTTCTTTCAATTTTTTTTTGGATTCTTTTAGATAACAGAACTTATTTATGTGACTTAAAAATAAACTTTTAAGCCCAGTTTAAAGTTGTCTTAGCTCTTTGTCAATGATTAACCGAGTTTTAAAAGAGGGGTTATAAGATAAGATATGATAAGATAAATACTGTTTATTGTGCACAAAAAGAGACAGATATGTCACACATGTTTTAAGGATAATGTACAATAGTTGGCCCTATTGTTAAATAGCAATCTCTTCCAGGCAACCTTAGGATGGAAAGAAAATAGCTAGAGATGATAGGGGTTATCTATGCGACTGTATTATTCTTTTTTCAATATGTTTTTGTTTCTTTTTTCAATATGTTTTTGTTTTTTTTGTTTAATCGATGAAATCTGATGCATGTAGTGAAAAGAAGCCAAATGATTCAAAATTTTGTTTTTGTAATTTTTCAAAAAAAAGTTATGAACCGAACCGATTTGGAAAAGAAAAATTTATTGATCTAGTGCCTACGATGTGGTCCCATTTCAATTTGGTCCCATTTCGATAATTATTTGGTCCCATTCCGGTAATGATTGAAGTCGGTTTTGGTGTTAATGTTTAACGTGTTTCTATTATAACTTACTCTTTTATATTCTCAACGGTAGGTTTGTATGCTATGTCAGCGGATTTAAGAAAACTTTCAAATGTCTCCTTTTGCGATTTAGATACGAATATTTCGCCAGCATTGTTGAGAGTAGCAAATGCCCAGATATCGAGCCCCTGCTTATTCACGAAATTGTTTAGAAGTATCATTTCATCTATACTTTTTGGATATACTTCATAAACCACATGTCTGTAAAATAAATATTGCATTAGATAAATACATAAATACAATCAGGAAGGTTTTCTTGTTAAACATCTAGGTACTTAAAATAAGGTTTACTGAGACAACCTCTCCAGACTACGGTCAGATTCTTTGCTAAAGATAAGTACACCATTCCACAAATGATTTTTTTTTGTAAACCCTGACCGGTTTCGCCATATGGCATCATCAGAGGTGTTCACTTATACTCAATCTAGACACATAATTCACTTTTGTAACACATTTTTTACAAATATTATTTACTTTTTGAAAAGTAAATAATATTAGTAGAAAATGTTTTTTTTAAATAAAAATATTTGTGGAATGGTGTACAAGTGAGTTTTTTTCAAAAATGTATTACTATAAGTTCCACCAAGTGCCGACAATCGAAAGCATAAATTTTATAAAGATAAGTATTATTAGGTAGCAAACTCTACCAAGGCCCATCTAGGTATACCAAGAGGCCAATACCACCCCATAGGGAATAGTACTACGTACCAATACTGGCAGACATATTCGGGGTCGGTTTTCCAGTCTAACTGAAGCTTGAAGCGACTGCCATCTGACCTCCACAACCCATGGGTGATATTGAAGTTCTGTAGTTAGACCGGTCGGACTTTTGATTTAGGGCTCAAACAGCCCCTAACGACTGCCGTAGATGTTCGTATGACAGATGATCTAGTGGTAATCGACAATGTGTTAACATTGTCGATTACCACTAGACCACGAGCGGGTATATTTAGAACTATATAAGTAAGTTTATTTAAGTAAATATGTTTAGACAAGGAAAATACGACATAAATCCCTATACCTACCAACCCGTCTGGCCAGCGTAGTATATGTTGGCTGAATTGCCTCCTCTTTGGGGGAAGCCTATGTCCAGTAGTGGGCGATAAATGGACGGAGAATGGATGGATTGTCTCTTCGGAACTCCCAAAGACAAAAGTGTAGGAGTGTCTCTTTTACTCTAAAACCGCTATATTTGGCCAGTGAATTCGATTTTATGTAAGATGGGCAAGCTCATTACTACCGTACATTATATATGTTTGTCTGATTAGATAATCCGTTAAATTACTAAGTACGTAATTATTATTATAAAAAAAATAGTTTTTCTTTTTAAGACATCTTCAAAATGTACGAAATAGATTTCACCAGTGAATAAACTTTTACTGGTTTACATGTAAAATCAACCATAGTTTTGTGTAAGTACATTGCCATGTAAAACCGAAGCAAAATAAAGGCGGCTAGATAGTAAATAAATAAAACTTACCCTTCATATTGCTCATGTTTGCCAAAAACTGTGCAAATTAGTAAACAAAATATTAAAATCAACTTCATCTTGTAGTTTGTACCAGCAGCTGAAGAAAAGTGGTGTGCCAAAGCAATGATTATTTAATTATGAGTATCTACATGAGCTTAAGGGAGTATTAATGAATTAGTAAACTGTGACATATTTATAACCGATATCTTATACTCGTATGTCACTCAACTAATCGTTCTCTGATAATGTCGAAAAGTAAAAATGGGAAATACCTACAGAAAAAATAACCCACTTTATTCCGTTAAATATGATTAGATTTTAAACCATCGCTTTTTCCAGTATAACTAGGTCAAGTTGACCAGGTAATTATTTATAAAGACTTATACGTTATGAAGGGAAACCAGAGAACGCTTCCTGCGATGCGAGGAGACTGTACTTGGGGATCGTGTGGAGTATGGCCCTATACGGGGCTGCCGTATGACGGCCAACAACTCAACTCTCCTCAATAGACCGTTGAGGACCTTGGCCGTCAAAACATTAAGGGGGTACCGAACGATCTCCGGAGAGGCTGCATGTCACTTGGCCGGGACCTGGAAGCGAGAGCGCCTGCATTATTGTTTGAATGGCTCAAAGAGATGCTGGAGCCGGACCACAGGACTGCGTCTCGAGAAATCGGGGCCTCAGCCCCACAGCACGCAACCAGATTCACTCACACACATACACATAGGAGCGGCTGTGGTAACATGGAATTAAAAAAAAAATAGGCTACAAAAGACCGATGATGTCTAGTCGTATCGCACTTGCCACCTGTGTGTCTAGTACCAGTTCCTTAAGTTAATTTACTCGAAATACGTTTTCGTATTCCCCATACATTTCACACCAGTGCCCCTAGCGGTAACGTCAGGGAACTATGTGAAATGTATGGAGAAATACGAAAACGTATTTCGAGCAAATTAACGTAAGGAACTGGTACTAGACACTCTGGTTAACCTCACCGATTTCATCTAAACTATTTAGATACACTTAAAAAGGACCTATCTGAGTTTAACAATAAAAGAAAAGAGACAAGAGTTTTGACAAGGCTGCATCAAATTGGATTACAGTCAGATATGTCAATGGACTCTATGTTCTATGTTCCGCTGCCCGTCTGTCCGTCTGTCCGTCCGTCTCCCAGTCCTTAAGTCTGTCACCAGGATGTATCTCATGAACCGTGATAGCTAAAAAGTTGAAATTTTTACAGATGATGTATTTTCGTTGCTGCTATAACCACAAATACTAAAAACCAAAACCAGACTAAAATAAATATTTAAGGGGCTCACATACAACAGACGTGATTTTTTACGGAACCCTTATTACCATATTTCGCCAGCCACGACAGTCACTGTTGTTCCCATGTAACGTGCCTGTTGACTTTTGCGGGCAGTTTGAGTGTTCTTATCAGAGCCTTGTTCGTATGTTAGCAGGTTCACCGCGACAGTTGAGGGCGAATTGGACCTTGGAGATATTGATAGCTTATCCTTGCCCTATACACCCCACCCATTTTTTCCTTGCATTTGAACTTTCCCCCAGTGCTTCCAAAATATTTATAAGTGACTTTATATAATTGACTATATTAATATAAATCAATTATTTTTTAACAGATTTTAAGAAATCAAATAAGAGAACTCTCATTACTCATCATATAATCTCATGAATCAATGATAAATATAAAGCTTTTATCATCATAATATTGCATTGTCATGCGACTTACATACGCGGGCAAGGTATCAGTTTAACCGTAAAACCGGGAAGTGTGTTTAATTTAACTTGCAAGATTTGATTACACACGGACATCGGGACAAGTGAAAGTAAATAAAAGCTTGTAAAAATACAACTTCATGCTGATGTTTAGGCCACTGATACAATGCTTTATAGTTATTAAGATTGTTATTGTATTAATTGATAATGTGTTACATATCTATGATTTATGTTGTTTCAATAAATCTACTTACCTTGATACATTTTAAATCCGATAAGTGTTAACACTCGTACTAAGTCCAGTTTGCGCACGGTGTGAAAAAAAATTAGCTTCTACTTTTTCTCTTCTTTAACGTATCAAGTATAGAGTTCTACACACATTCAATCACCCCGTTACATCAAGGGTAGGCAATAGTGGTATTTAATTGGCCTACATAGATGATGGGAGGTGACCATATATTAATGCCGTTTACCACGAAATTTTCTCACGCAAAAGAAGACTTTATTCCCGCATTTGTCTTCATTAAAATTATTTGCTCCCTTTGTTGTGCCACGTAATAATTAGGCAACGAGTTGGTCTCAGCAGGTTACAACATTTGTGGTGCTGCTGAGGATTATTTGTTATTCACTTTACCAAACAAAACGAAACAAAAAATGTAAAGCACAGTATGCATCATCAACATTTGTGATTGAAAGACGATCTGATGTCCTTTATGTGTTTGCATATTTCAGTTTCTCAGGATAAGTTATAATACTAGCCAAATAAATCAGATCAATGATTAAAACACTAACAAAGAGTGTGAAAATATTATTTTTATTAAGTACATTATTATTGACAATTTATTTAGAAAAATCCTGATATAAATCTTGTGGCAACTATGATGCTTGTCCAAGTTTCTACAGCTGCTTGTTCAATGAAGGCTGGGTCCACCAAAAAGTTATTCACACCTGTGCCACCTAGAAGAGCTGGCAGTTCGTAAGTGTAAGAGAATGGTATACCAATCGCTTGCGCATAATCTGTAGACCCACCAGAGAGGAGATAATTTAAGAGTTGGGATATGTTACCCACTCTATAATTGGGTTTGGAGGGCCACTTAACAGCATCGATAGCAACTGCCATGTTTACAGCTAATACATGTTGTATTAAAGCATTTGGGACTAAAGTTCCATTGCCCCAACCGTACACAATCATACTACCGTGACTATGCATATCTGAATACATTGCTATCCTTTCAATGTATTTGTGTAAAACCTTAATAATTGCTTGGATTTCAATTTCAGAATTGGGTGCAGGGCCATGGAATGTGTTACTACATACATCAAAGCTGGATGCTTTGCTCCAGTCGATATTAAAGTTTCTGTTCAAGTCTACACCAATACACGTGTCGTTAGCCACAAAACCAGTGCGACGGTTCTTGCGCCAAAAACGATCCTAGAAAATGAAGACGAGTAATCAAAAACACTTATCTTAAAGATAAGATGCGTGAAGATTTGTTTTGTTATCATTATTAGGGCTAGAACTATTGCATTTCTGTAGTTGATGTCTCATAACCCTTATAGTTTCGTCATGAGTGTCCGTCTGTCCATGGCTTTTATCCCTTCGTTTGCGAGGTACCTACTTAACTTTTAAAACCCATTTTTTTTGGTAAAACAGGGGTTCCCCCCCTCTAAAAGCTAAACGGCTGGCACGAAAATCTAAATAAAATTAGGATTGTAGTCCGTGTAATTAACTTGGAAGGAAAACTATAGTTATAGAGGTTATTAATCGTGACCATGGAACCGTAAGCTATGCGTGGTCCGACACGCATTTGTGAGATTTTTTTAAGAAAGAGATTCATACAGTTGCAATAACGTGACATTGTGCTAAGAGAACCAAACAACGGATGCAGATTCTTCTACACTTACTTTTGTACATAATTATTAAAAGGTGATGAATTAAGATTTTTATACTTACATCCGTGTGAGAATATATATATCCATCAGGATTGGCTACAGGTATAATGAGCCAATCAAAATTATGTAATAGATCAGATTCAGTAATATTTACTACAAGTTTATTGATTGCATGCAAAGTTACTGGGAGAGTTACCCATTCCCGAGCATGTAAGAGAGATTGCAAAACAATAATAGGTTTGCTGGTGTTCTGAAAATAAAATGAGTATAATCAATGTCCATATTGGTAAAAAAAACTGGGATTCGATCTACAAGTTGATGTTTTAAACTTGCTCAAAATCTCAGTTCATTCATTCTCAGTTGATCAAAATACCGGGAAGTCAAAATGTACCGCACCCCAATTAAATACACTAAGGTCTTGGGGTCTGAGCGCTCGTTGTTTATTTAGAACTATCGCTGAACGTCTGATTAATACTTCTCAAGACCAGAAAGCTGGTTATTTTCTGGCTCAGAGAATTAAGATCGCCATTCAACGTGCAGCCAGCATTCCGGAAACCGTTTTTCAGTTAGCAATGACGCGCAGAAATTAAGTCAAACGCATGTTTAATTGATAAGCTATTTTATATGAAATGCTGTTTACCTGAAAGCCGCTATTGGAGATTTCAAGGTACTGAATAGGCCTACCCTCAAAGCTGTCGCCTGCATTCACAAGTTTTGTAACATTTGGGAAATTCTCAGCAATAGCTTCCAAGTACTTAGTAACCTGTTTGCAAAAATTAAAAATGTTGTTAAGGAAAGGAGGGACTATCACAGGCCCTCGCTCTGTCAATTCCAGTGACCACAGCAGTCAAACTCTTTAATTATCGATCTACTATGGAACGTTATCTAACGCCTCAGTCTGTTAGCACATACAGGTCAGGTACAGTGAAACACACAGACAGATCATGTCTTTATCCTTGAAAGAGTAAACGGAGGCGTTCAGTAACCGCCGGGCACCATTGGGAATTCTTCCGAGTGCGCACCTGAGGTGCCCGGTAATGGAAGGAGGGGCGGGCGCGGAATTAAAAATAAAAAAAATTGGCATACGAAGAAAAAGTTATTTCAGTAAAATATGTTCAAAAATGGTATTTCGATGTGCTCTATTGCCAAATTAAACTGAATTGGATCTGTCAAAAGTTTTTGATACAGTGAAGAGTGGGCTACTGGTATTTACTAGGTCAAATAATATTGTTAAGATACCTGCTCAAATGTATAAATAGCATCGTATGTAAGATCAGTTGTGTTCCGATTTCTTTTAATACCTGGAGCATTCAGCATTCGATCCTCAAGGTCTAGTAACCTAAAAATAGATTGGACTATTTTATTCAATTCATTTGTTTACGTTTTGAACAAACTGAAATGAGATTCTACCAATATTAAAAATGTTACAAATTGGCAGATGTTTAAACCAGAAAACATTGAAGAGGCTAGATAATGGTTCATATTATTGCTAATTACTTTTCCAGTAATGTGTTCCAGTAGACAATGAGCTCGAGGAATCAATTAAACCTAATACGAGTATACTGCAAAATCTTGGCATAAAATATATCGCAATAATCTAAATGCATAATATGTTAACCCGTGAGAAGGCACGCTATGAGCAATTTGCTCACACAAAAATTTAATTCAAAAATTTTTTGTCTTTCCCTTGCCACACCAATTCAAGCACTTAAGTACCTTCCTAAATATTCACCCCCTCGCCTCTGACGCAATTCTCAATCCACTCAGTGGCGTTGCGACCGCGCAGCAAGGCATTTGTGGAGGCCGTGTACCAACGTGCGGCAATTTGCTCATCACGCGCCAGCAATTACTTTGCACCGAACATGTAAAATACATGTGTTCAGTATGTTTCGAGAGGCACATTAGTGTAGATTTAATGGATGAAAAACACTTTTTAGTTTTTGTTATGTAACAGTTTTTATTGTGATTTTTATGAAACGTGCCAAAAAATTTAATTAATACTAGGTTGTTTTGTTATTTGCGTTAGAAGTTGCTATTATGTTTAATAGTTTTGATTAAAATACTTGTTTTCTTACTTACTAAACCTTGTGTTATTTATTTAAATACATTATAAGCCAATAAATATAGAAACACTAAAAATATGATATGATATGATAGTGTGAGCAATATGCTCGCGCACGCCTACTCGTGTAAGAAAATTAGGCGCGCCTTCTCACGGGTCAAACAAATTTGTGTTGGTTAAGTGATTAATGGCTCGAGAACGATTGGACCGATTTTACCAATTCTTTATTTTTGTGTTCGTTATTTTAAGGAGAAGGATTTTATGGAAGAAAAAAAAAGTTGAGCGGAACAATAGGAAAGCTAGTGTGTCATAAATAGCTATTAATGTTGAGTAGATTCCTTTGTCAAAGTGCAAAATACCTACAATGCTGTGTCGATATCTAGTTGCTAAATGAGACACTGTTGTCAGGAACCTAACTTCCTTATATTAGAAGGTAACATATAACACAGGAAACTAATGACATGTATGTACATGCAAGCAAGCAGCTCAGCTTCACAGCGTTCTTTCATAACGCACCTCACAGTAGCTCCTTGACACCGCCGAGAATAGAATAGAATAAACTTTATTGTACACCAATACAAATAAATATGAGAAACATCGTATGAAAATGCGGCTCTATCACTAAAAGCGATCTCTTACAGGCAACCTTTGGATGGACATAAATGGTTAGAAGAAAGATGTGAAAGTGGGTAGTCATTTGTGTTGGAGTAGACTAAGACTGAGAAAACGGAAAAAAAAATCTTATGGAGACAATACAAATATCATAAGAAAAATATAAGTAGACAGAGAAATTGGCCGAGTTAAGTCATTATTAAAATTTGTTACACATAGGGAAAAAGGTGTGATAGTATGTATGTTTGTATACAGGTAAAACTTACTCCCTTATATTCTTGACTGAGACTTTATACTCTATTCCAGCAGTTTCCAAAGCATTTTCAAAGGCTTTTCTTTGTGTACCAGAGACAAAAATTTCTCCTGGTGTGTCCAAGTTAGCGTAAGACCAGACGTCTAATGTTAAATTGTTGACTACTTCATAGATTAATGGAATTTCACTTAGTTTATTTGGATATACTTCATATACCACATATCTGTAAAATTGGTAAGCAATAAATTTAATTGACAGCAATTTTAAAGGTATAATTACTCAAATATTCTCTATAAGAATTTTTGTCTTTTTATGAAATATTTTATGTGCACGTGGTTGCGGGCGTCAGGTTCGTCAAGTTCGCTCTAATAAGCTGACTAAACTGGGAATCGAAAAAAAAGAACTTACCCCTGATATTGTTCATGTTTAGCAAAAGCCAAACAAAAATACAAGCCAAATGCTATAAAGAACTTCATTCTATTGCTACAAATAACAACTAAAGTACTGAACCATGTAGTACCTACATTGGTTATCTATCAGAGCTTAAGAAAGGTTTATTAAGGATATTTTTTTATTAGATAAAGTAATACTTACTATCTTTAATTTATAATCGCTGACACTGTTATATACCGCCTAATAAGGCTGTTTGTCCACTGCCGCCGTCACCGGGACGTTCACCGAGAACGAGATTATTTCTGGCCGAAATCAAATTGACGTGACGTGACGTGGTGGACAAACGATCGCCGTCGTTTGTCCACCACGACGATCTCGGTTGTAGTTGTCGTGCGTGGTAGTGCGTAGAAATCAAATAAACTAGGGAATGGCTGCGTTCAACCGACGACAACTTCTCCTTCTGCTTTTGTACGTTCGAAGGCGTAGGGGATGCGAAGAATTTTGAATTCATCCGCTAATACGTGAACGATACATCACAGGAGCGTTTTATGTACGTCACAAGTTGCGGCAGTATGAATACAAGGTTTTTAACTACTATAGGATGTCCGACGACTACGTTCGATAATATCCTATACCAGCGCGGTGCGACGTTAGTGTGTAGACAAGAACAAACGTGTTTCGGATTGCCGGCACATCGGCCCGTCATAAAACCGTGCGGGTTCTAGCGGTCATGTCGAACTACTCGAAACATCGGCGGCCGGGATGACGGCGCTTGGGTGACGGGCGTGTAGTGGACACATGGCCATAGTAAATGTATGTATCGCTAAATCGGCGCCGTAATCTCGTTCTCGGTGAGACGTCCCAGTAACGGTGGCGGTGGACAAATGGCCTTATACATGATAGACTAGCTGATGCCCACGAGTTTGCCCTAGTGCACTAGGTTTCTTTACTCCTAATTCCAACGGGAACTCATTAACGGAATAAAAATTAGCCAGCCTTCCATTGTAGTAAACTAGTGAAAGAATCGGTTCAATAGTTTCAAAGATTATCTCCTACACACATACTATATTAATGATCGCGTCATCTTCCCTGAAGGAGTAGGCAACGGCATATTATTGACTCAATTGTTGACAGTAACATTGTAGGTCCCATATAAATAGGGAGAGTGTTAACCGGCCACTTTTACCTTTGCGGTACCCTACTTGCAGGCACACTTATAGGAAGGAAATAGAAATCAATAATTAACTTGAGATATTTTATTAATGAACAATTTTTATCTACATCTTCAGTAAGAACTCCAAACTATATAAGAACTCTTGCACCAACTTTAATAGCCTCCCATGTTTCTGTAGCAGATTGTCTAACAAAGAGAGGATCCACCAAGAAAATGTTGACACCAGTTGATCCTAAAAGTGCTGGTAATTCAAACGTGTAACTGTATGGAATCCCAAGACGCTGTGCAAAGTCAGTAGACCCGCCAGAAGCGGTATACCTTAAAATCTCGACGATGTTACCTACTACATAATTAGGATGGATCGACCATTTGACGGTGTCAATAGCTCGAGCCATTCTTCGGCCGACATCGTTGAGTCTGGCATGATTCGGAACCAGAGTTCTGTTACCCCATCCGTACAAGATCATACTGCCAGCGCTATGCATGTCATTGTACATAGCTAAACGACTGAGATGCTTATTCATTACTCTGACGACTGCTTGGGTTTCTGATTCCGAAGCGGCAGATCTACCATGGTATGTATCAGAACACACGTTATTGCTGGATTCCGTAGCCCAGTTGATGTCAAAGTTTCTGTTCAGGTCTACGCCTACGCAGGCGTTACCAGCCACTAATCCAGTGCGTCGATTTTTGCGCCAAAAACGAGCCTGGATAATAAAAAATCGAATACATACAAGATTTTTATTAAAATTAGGATTAGTTGAAGCCCACTTACAAGAACACATAGAAGGTAAAAAGTCCCTTTACTATTTATTATTCGAAAGTAGAAGTTTTGATATTCCAATTTTACACGTTTGTAAATAAATATGGTGATAAAGTACAAGTATGAAAGACTTACATTTGAAAATGTCCATAAATAACCGTCAGGGTTCGCCATAGGCATGATAATCCAATCAATGTTATTAACCAAATCGTTTTCAGTAATATCAACAACCAGTTTATTAATAGCGTACAGGGTACAGGGCGATGTTACCCACTCACGAGCGTGCAACAAAGATTGCAGGAATATAACAGGTTTCCTAGTATCCTGTAAAAACGGAAACATACCAATTAGATAACATTAGGAAAATGAAAACTCCTCTGTTTTTTAATAAAAGCCTACATATTTTTTTATAAATTATACTAAATGTATACCATATCACCTAGGATGCTCACAAACTCATTTTAATCGAGCATTATAATAGTATTGATATCTCTTATACCTATTTAATCGCAATTCATACACATACATGTGATGGGTATGAAATTATTGCTTAGCTAATTTTATAGATCAATAATTAAAACAAATAGTAAGTAAGTACCGTGAAGTTAGTTGTGGAAATTTCGAGGTAGTATATGGGTCTACCTCCAAAACTGTTGCCTGCATTGAAAAGTCGAGCTCGGTTGGGGTATCTGTTAGCGATATCTATCAGGTACTGATTTATCTGTGAATCAAATAAAAACCACAAAATAAAAGTTATGTCTTTCTCTCCGAAGGATAATGGTGTGATGTACCCATATTTCGCCAGTGTTCGTGCTAAGTCCATACAAGAGACGAGAATAATCTGCTGGAAGAAATGTCATATTGACTGAAGCACGCTTTTGTGCATGTTATAAATAATAATTTGCCCACATCAATTAGTTTTTAAGAATGAACATTAAAGAAATAAGAGTATATTTATTCCGTTCTTGTATAATTGTTTTTACTTATATTTACCAGAGCCTCATCTCATGATCATGACTCTTTTTACCTTATATTTGCCAGAGCCTCATCTCATGATCATGACTCTTTTTACCTATATTTGCCAGAGCCTCATTTCATGATCATGACTCTTTTTACCTATATTTGCCAGAGCCTCATCTCCTGATTATAAAGTTCCGAGGTATCGGAAACTGAACAAAATGTTACAACAGGGTAACATTTTCTCCGAGTAAACATTATTGTTTATTGTATATTCTTCAGCGAATGTCCCGTTTATTTATTTAATGTTAAGCCTCGACTATCTTTCAGTTAAGGAAGGGTTGGACCCTAGAGTTCTTGTATGCCCTGCGTCCTAGAATTAGTTACTTAGTTTTACGCTTGAATGGTATACAAACAGAAAAGGCAACCGATATTTTAGTTCATCATGCTTTGGAGAAAGTTGGTCCGTGTTCAAAAATCGTTGAGTCAAGCAAGATTTTGTCGCCCTAAGCAAAACTGTTACCAGCTTAGTAATTAACCATAAGATAACAAAAATAAGAACTATATTGCAGTCAAGGTTCAAACGTGCATCAGCATACAGTCAACTTATTGCATTGTAATTACAGGAATGCACTTTTGAACTTTGACTGTTTATTCAATTGTTATTACCTGGTCGTGTGTGTAAATAACATCGATGTTAAGGCGAGTTCCGTTGCCATTCCTAGATGCAGCCGCAGCAGCGGCAGCCATCTTTTGATCTTCCTCTTCTATAAGCCTTTAAAAACATTTTTTTTAAGAAGGAGAACACTTACCTACTTCATTTACTTTTATTTTTTGGGATGTACTGCATTGTTTCAAAAGTGGAAGGAATGAGAATATGTCACAACTGTTTAACAGCCTCCTAACACCAGGCTATTTTTATAAATTCACATTTAACATGCATGTATGTATGTATCACTTCAATCTCAGCTCTTGGAATTCTGGTTTGGATTATATAATGGTTATTGATTTTCTTGATGCCAGGTAACGGCCATAATATACCTATTACGTGGGACCAACAAAGGTAATAGTGTAGTTTACACAAAAAATAGAAAAACGTTTGCTGAATTATTTAGTACATAAATTTTTAACTTACTCTCTGATGTTTTCAATAGTAACCTTGAAAGCTATACCAACAAGCTTCAGAGCATCTTCCAAGGGTTCTTTTTGTTCTTCAGACACAAAAAGTTGACCAGGTTTTTCAGGAGTGGCATATGACCAGATGTCTACCGCTAACTCGTTTACCACATCATTAAGGGTTTGGATTGCCTCAATATTATTGGGGTAAACTTCGTAGACGACATAGCTGAGATAAAATTCAAATAAACGATTAATATGGTGCGGTATAGGGTGTTATTTTAGGTACCTGCAAAGGTCTTACTTAGTCCTTAGAAATACATGTCAACCTCAACAGCAAGTGTCTTACAGTAAGGAAAAGAAGGAGCTTTGAAAAAGAACATAAAGGTTTCTTTGTAGACATTAGATTACTGGCAAAAGTAGGCGGTTTAATACTGCCTACACCCTCAGGGTAATAGATGAAATTATGCACATTATATGTTAATCAAATTATGTTCTTCAAATAAACCTGAGTTCCAAGGATACATTTTAAAACGGTAACCTATTGAAATCTCGAATTTCTGTTACCCGAATCTTAAAACCCCGAAAACGGTTGGTAGAACTTTTAAAAGACAGATGTAATGAATGACAACTTTTTTAAATTCCATTTTTAATTTCCCAGACGAATCAATTTCCAGGTGCACTAAAACCAAATTTTCAAGTATTTTTTTGTTTCCCATATTCTCATAACCCAGATATAGTTATACCAGATTCTCAGAATACTTTTTTTTTGTTTCCCATCGTACCATTTTCCAAATAAACTGTTACCAAATTTTCATAATCTTTTTATTTGGTTCCCATACAATCATATTCCTGATAAACTATTGCCAGATTTTCATAATCTTTTTTATTAGGTTCCCATACAATCGTGTTCCAGCTAAACTATTGAAATACATAATATTATTTTTTGTTTCCCATGCATTACTTGCCTATTACAGATCTCATAGTGTCAAATTCGACTCAGTAGGTTAGGTTAGGTTAGAACTGCAATCCCTCGCCAGAACCGACTCGCTATTGTTTTACTTGCCCATTATATTAAATATTAAATAAACAAAATGATTTATGTTGCCAGATGACTAAAATACCGACGAAAATTGTAAACATTTAATAATTTATTTATTTATTTACTATAAAAGCATTTAGTTTTTCTGGATATCGTTTATTTTAATTTAAAAAATCTTGATTTTAAAAATCTGGATAAGTATTGTTTGTCTGGATATCAATTAACTGTATTTCAAAAACAGTGTTTTAAAAATTGGGTTTTCGTGCATATGGATTACGGTCATCTGGATTTCGTGTGTCTGGATCTCATTCGTCTGGATTCTAAAACGTCGTACAAATGAATAAATGGGCAAATGAAATTCGGAGTTGCGATTATAATGGCAAACAAAACTTCGGAATTTGTAAAAACGGGATTATGAAAAAATGTCCAAACGTTTTCGGGATTATGATATTCGGAATATTAAAATTCGGGATTAAGATGGGTAACCTTTTAAAACATAAAATAGTAGAAATCTCCTCAAGAAAATGGTAAAAAATTTCAAGTGAATGCTTCTTAAAGTTAAAATACTATAGTACTTACCCATCGTACACCTCATGTTTAGCAAACACCACGACAACAGACAAACAGAAGAAAATAAACGACTTCATGTTGTCGTTTATCCACCAACTGAGGAATTCCACGAGGTTTTCAGACATTTTATGAGAAAAATATCCCAAAAATCCCACAATTTGATAAGTTTGATAACAAATAACAATTAATTAAAGCTTAGCGATTAGTTTGTAGAATTCAAATCGATAAGATCTTAACATGATCGATTGTGATTCTAAAAACCGGGCAAGTGCGTGTCTGGCTACGCATAGAATAGGGTACGGAAAGCGGCGTCTCTTTTTCACAACGGAAATTCCGTCGATGCGTCTGGTCACGATAAACTCAAAAACTAGGTAGGTATGTCGCGGTGGTACTCTCCGTCGCGGCGATGTTTACATTCTGGTGATGGTAAAGGCCTGACGAGTCCAAAGGTGACCACATTTTGAGTCGCAAGTCTCAGCCGAAACAGTGCTGCGCCTAGTATGACGCTATAGACCCGATACCTGCTCAATAAATCTGATTATCGAACGCTTTAGTTTAGGAAACGACTCATGCAACGCGGCCGTGTCCTTCTGCGAGCAAGTCATGCTCGCGAAGGAGACGGCCGAGAGGGAGAGGGACCCTACCCTTCCCGCTGAGTTCCGCAGTCAGCGGCCACGGCGCCGCAGACTTATCTACACCCAGGGCCATCGGCATCCATGATCGGGGCCTGAGAACGGTGAGATAGCTACCCGCCGTCCTTACAGAAGCAGGCTAGAAGGGTTGCGTGCTGCGGGGCCTTTGCCCCACAGCACGCACCCAGCAACCAGATTCACTCACCGACGCGGGTAAAACCCAACCCCAACGACGCGGGATTTTCATTCCGACCAAATCCCCGAAGAAGCCAAACAGGTGGCCAAAGTCCGCTGGGCGTTACTGGAAATACCTTCTGGGGTCACCAGAGACGCCCGCAGCAATGGACATGGGAGCGGCCGCGGTCTCGCGAAGTTAAAAAAATAAAAAAAAGGAAACAACTCATGCCAAATCAAAAATTGACTATTAAGGAAGGTTATACGGTTGTATAATATTACGCTATGCCCGACAGAAGTAAAGCATTGTCGCATTAACTGTCGGCAAGTCTAAAATTAAATTGTCATTCTACAAAAAAAACCATAAGTACATGAATGTGTTATGTCTTCATTAATAATCATTAATATAATAAGCTTATTATGATAATTATGTTATACCGTATCACTATACTGTATCTACTTTATATAATTTGAAAGATAATAATGACACGTGTTAATCAATTGACAAGTATCATATAAAATCTAGAATGAATTAGCACTATAATATATTTTTGTATTTCAAAGCAGTGAGTTTGCTTAAACTAGTCTTAAAATATTAAGATTATAATCTCTTTATATAAAAATTAATCCCTATTTCCCTTGGTCACGCCATCACGCGTGAACGGCTGGACCGATTTCGCTTATTCTTTTTTTTTGTGTTTGTAATTATCAGGAAAGAAAAAAAAGGTAAGCGGAACATTAGAAAAATGGATGCGGTACGAAGTTCGCCGGCACAGCTTGTTATAAATAGATCGCAAAAACTGATGACATCGTCAGGACTCGAACCACGGCCTTTCCTGTAAAGGGGAGAAGGCTCTGATAACTGAGCTACGATGACCAATACCAATAATATAAAATTTTCGCTCCCCATCCTAATTATAAATATAGACTTTAGAATAATATTTACAACCGTACTAATG
Organism: Nudaria mundana; assembly: GCA_963556515.1. Taxonomy (NCBI): domain Eukaryota; kingdom Metazoa; phylum Arthropoda; class Insecta; order Lepidoptera; family Erebidae; genus Nudaria; species Nudaria mundana. The sequence continues at coordinate 3,180,699 of OY748302.1, forward strand.
GATATTATTGTACAATACATTGTGTATACATACATTCTCAATAACGGTAATATATAGTTTTAAACAATAATAAATAAATATTTTTGGACATTCTCACACATTGTCATCTAACCCAAATTAAGCTACTATAAGACGACTGATAAACATACTTATATATTTCTAAATCCTACTAAAAGTGGTTCTGTACCTATACGTAAATATTTGTAGGGTAGTTAAATATTAAAACGCACTGTCAATGTCTGCCGACTCCCACCATTGAGACTTTTATAAAAGGCAGTGTTGTAGTACGATCCTGTTCAGTTCCTGTTCAGTTTTATTCTTCAAGTGTATTGCTTTATGCTATTCACAATCACAAGTTATTACAGAAGTATGTACCTATGTAGGACGTAGGTACTAAAGCCTAGTTCAGCAGACAATGTGTATATAAGTCAGTTTGGCTACTAGATATTACGTGTCGACTGTTGTCAATCCTTGAGGAGCTTCTATACTAAGATAAGTGTATTGTTACTATGTTTAACTTTAAATACTTGTAGTACGATACTATAATTTGACCCTACTGAGTTTCTTGCCCTTCTTCTCGGGATCTGTGTCGTAATCGAATGGGCGGATTACGAATAAATACAATCAGTCTTGACTTTAGTGTTTCATTGCTTAGGGGTATAGGTACCTAATAGTATTCTTCTGCCAGATGATATCGGAGCGATACTCATCATGATTAGACATACGATTATACGATCACAAAGCTACCTATAGAGAATAGCTTTCAGTATGATCCTCTATGTGGAACCTTAGGGAGTTATGTGACATAGTTACATAATACATAATGTGAGTATATTATTAATTATGTTGGTGGTGTACCTGGGATCTGCTTAGGGATTTATGTAACGTAGTTACATAGTGTAAGTATATTAATTATTATGTTGGTGGTAGTTCACCATCATCAAGATTAGGTACTGACAAAGTGTGGATGTGAGGTACTCCTCTACCTACAGTATAGTCATCCTATAAATGTAGGTACCTGGACTCTTAGGGAGTTATATAACATAGTTACATAATATCATAATAGTGTGAGTATATTAGTCATTATGTTGGTGGTAGTTCACCACCAACAAGATCAGGTACTAAGACAAGTGTGGGTGTGAGGTACACCTGCCTACCCCTTGTGAGATATAGACGTGATGTATTACTGGCTTCCTGACTAGTATAAAGCTTTGTATGTTATGTGAGACATAGAATACTATGATAGTAGGTACGTAATTCAGATTAATCACATACAAGACTTACAAGATTTACGAATAGGCTAAAGCTTCTCTTATTCTTTATACCACACGCTCATTGGCTAGTTGTAGCTACGTCAAGCCGTAGCGTTGGGACACGTTTGTTTTGATTTGAAATATCTTTTTAACACGTCGCGTGGCATACGTCCTATATGTAAAGGACCAGTGTGTTTTAAGTTTAGCTTTATACCTACAGAACGCGGTCATCTCAGTTATGAATGAATAAGTCTCAGACTAAAAGAATAACATAGACGGAACGAATAGAACTAGCGAGTGAAGCCGCCAAAAGGGATACTATATAGCAATGGGATACCATTCCGCTCGCAGTCCTTTGTGAGCAGCGAGTGTGTACGCACGTGCGATCACGGTTGAACAAAATATTATAAATATGCCGTATTGTGTGGTGAAAAGGTGTAAAAACACTTCAACTATTCATAGGAAGAATGCTGGATTATCGTTTCATAAGTAATTAACTATTTCTTATTAGATTTCATAACATTTTTCTAAATATTTTAGTTGCACAAACTAGGAACACAAAACCTCCGCCATACTATACAGAGTTGCCATAATTTTTTCATCATTTCCACAAAATATTTTGCAGTATTTATGGGAATTATAAAGTACTGAGTAAAAAAAATCAGTGTCATCAATGTTGACAAGCTCGATGTTTCTAATTATCATCATCATCATTCGTGCGTTAGTCCCGAACTCCCGATCACATCTGTGTCCGGGATCTACTTACTATGCGTGGCTTGGGTATTTCGGCAATCTTGGAATTGACTGCTGTCTGACCTCCCAGCCTGTGTTCTGATCCAATTTATTTATGTTACTGTGTCAGTATTTTAATTTCAGTCTAACACTACAAAGGCCTTAACCTAACGACTATTGATATCTACTTCATGTATAGTCAACGACAAAAGTAGCTTAACCAATAATTCTTATCTGTTGATCACTATAGCTGTTACACCGATCACAAAATCATAAACAAAACATGAAATATATTAACTTTGTCCTTGGGTATTCTAACATTACTAGTACATTGCTGTGGCACATGCATTGGGATGTAAAAAAGAATAATAAATATTTTTGTGCTAATCAACTTTTGTTGTTGACTGTAACTTGTACTTACACTGGAATAGAGCTTTGTTCATTCATCTTAAAAAGGATTATTTTAATTATGGGAATTTTTTTGAAAGCTAGTAATTAAAGTGTGTTTACTCAGTGTTTATCACGTTTTCATTTATTTTAACACTTCCCCATTTTAGGCACATATCATAATAATCATTTGTGTAAATGATATAAAATAATTGCAGATAACATTTACTATAACAAATATTAATTATCCATCATATATGTCCACTAAGATTTTTTGGAGATTTTTCATTTGCTGGCAACATTACGCACACGCCGTTAGTGGTATCGGTACACGGAAATCGGAGTCACACGCACACATTGAAAGTGTCATTTGGCTTCACGTGTTCATTCTACATGTTCCGTCTATATTCTTCTTCTAGTCTGAGGAATAAGTATTATAATTATACCAACAAAAAGTTATTCCATAACGTCTTTTTTTTTTGACATCCGCGGCCGCACCTACGTCCATTGCCGAGTGCCTCCGGTAGACACTGAAAGAATTCCCAGTGGCGCCCGGCGGACCTTGGCCACCACTGCGCAGTGGTCGGGTGTTATCCCGCATCTTTGGGGTCGGGTTTTATCCCGCGTCGGTGAGTGCGTGGGGTAAAACCCCACATCACGCAGCCCTTCTAGCTTGCTTCTGTAAGGACGGTGGGTAGCTATTCCATTGTCCTCAGGCCCCGATCATGGAGGTCGATGGTCCTGGGCGTAGTCATGTCTGCGGCGCCCTCGCCGCACACTTCGGTACTCAGCGGGGAGGGTACGCTCCTTCACCCTACCGGCCGCCTCCTTCACGAGCATTACCTGCTCGCAGAAGGAAACGGCCGCGTTCCACTGGCTTCCGCTAGAGACCATGGCTCGTAGCATGGTCTCCAGCAAGAGTGTAACTACGCCCAGGCTCATAACGAGATCCCGGCACTGACTCGCCCACGCTGAGCATTCCACCAACGTGTGGAATGCCGTGTCTTCGCCGGAAGCCTCGCAGTGTTGACACGCGGGTGTGACCTCACGATGCATACGAAACAGATACTCACCAAAGTTTCCGTGCCCGGTGATGATCTGTGTCATTCTGCCATTGGAACAATGACGCAAGGGCTCTCGCTTCCAGGTCCCATGGAGGGGATTCCATAATGACTGCAAATAGATATCACAAGTTTCAAAGTCTTGGGCTAGTGGTGTTTTAGCTAGTTGGCAAAACCTTCCTCCTGTAAAGGTAATAGTTGCTGGTTCTAGACCAGGCCAAGACAATAGTTTTTAGGGTTTTACCCAAAGGGTAAAACGGGAATCCTATTACTGAAACTTCGTTGTCCGTCCGTCTGTCTGTCTTGGGCTGTATCTCATGAAAGGTGATAGGTAGAAAGTTGAAATTTACACGGATGATATATTTCTGTTGAATCTACAATAAATAACAAATACTAAAAAACAGAATATAATAAATACTTGGGGGGGACTCCTATATAACAAACGTGATTGTTTTGTCGTTTTGGTAAGTGCGAGTGCAAGTTCGAGTGCAAGTGCAAGTGCGAGTGCAAGTGCAAGTGCATGCGCATTGTGCGCGAGTTCGACTCGCACTTGGCCGATTTTTGCGATTCATATTGTAAAATGATCTGATTTTCTACCAAAACTTCGTTATCAACAACGTTATTATAAAATTTGTTATTTATAACAGAATATTAAAAGTTGAAAGCCATTACGGCAGCAAGCTGTTAACTTGTAACAATGAAGGCAACTTATATTGCATAGACCGGTAGTAACTATTTAAACTTGGGTCGTAAATTTAAATATGAATATGGTCGTTTAAGTGAAGTGGCAAGCGACTTTTGAATAATCAGTTTCGTTACACCGCTCTGGTTGGAATTACAGGTTCCCAAATTATAATTTTAGCAAAGTAATCTATACCTAACTATATAGTCCATTGAAATGTTACATGACCTTTGCCTTTTTTAGAGGACGCAATTTTATTTTTGGGACATTAGTGGGGGTCAATAGAAGCTTAACCTCAAGTTTGTGGGGTCGCCATCCTTGTCCCCCGGCCGCCATTTTGGAATAAGGGGTGAAAACACTTTTTTCGCGATATCTCGGAAACTATGCGTCTTACAAAAAAATGGACAAACATAATTTGTAGCAAATTGTTTTGTCTACAAATATGTATTTGTAATTTTTGTCCTAAATTAAAAATTATAGAAGTTATAAGCAAAAAAGTGAGAAAAGTTTTAAGCACTCACACCACCAAAAATAAATTGCGTCCTCTAAAAAATGCAATACTCGGTCCTTAAATTGTAATATTTTAATGGACTAATAGTGATTTTCACAAAGGAAGAGTCCGGTGACGTTTGCCCTATGTTCGGGGAGCACTAGCGAACTACGGGTGGGCTAGGGTTGAAATGTGACGTCATCGAAGCGAAAATAAAAAATAATAAATGCTTGTACCTCATATGCAGTGATTAATTTGATTAATCACTAGTGAAACTGGGCGTGAATCGAAGTGGCTGTACATAGATATTTAGTCAAAGGTAATACGAAAAACATCGAAGTTCAGCCGAATCGCAGTTAGACTGGGAAGCCGACCCCAATTGTGTTGAGAAAGACTCGGTGGATGATGATTTGTAATAGTTATTATAGAGTAGCAATAATTTCCATGCCTAGAACTGTATTCAACGCGATAATGTAGCCGCAGTATTGCCACAAATACCAGACGTCATCGGGCCCATTTTATCTGAAATACAGTAGGTATAGCTATATATAGACGAGTGATGGATGACTGACGGATGACGAGCTTCGTCCGTGTGGATTAGTTTTCGAGTTCCCAATTCAGGGAACGCTTTCCCGGGATAAAAAGAAAATTTAAGTTACACCTTATAACATCAGTTAACTGCCAGTTTACGTAAGTCCCGTTAAATAAAAACGATTCATCCATTTCAGAGATTAGCTGAACAAACAAAGAAACATACACTCGAATTGAGAACTTCCTCCTTTTTTGGAAGTCGGTTGAAAAGACACATAGACAGACCTACCTAAGAGCGCCTACGTAATTATTAATGGCCCTTTACTGTTTGTTCCCTAATAAACAAAATAATAATATTATTTAATTTTAGTTTTTGGAGCGCTTGGGAATAAAATTTTGGGGCGATGGGAATAATCCGTATTACTTACTCCGTATTACTTATCCGTATTGCTTTGAAAGCATAAACTACACCGTTCCGACAGATTTTTAATTGTTTCACCCTTTCTGTTCGGTGTAAGCAACGGTCGTGCAGAATTCCACCGTGAAATATTGTTTTCTTTGAAACTGCACAAGTTGCTCCGCGCTAATCTGTCGCCTTATTTGCTTAAAGTTTGCAAGAATTAATTTTGTGGTTACTTTTACTTCAAACCAAATAGTTTACAGGTAATTTGTAAAATTATGTAGGAAACAATGGTAAGTAAAATGTTTTAAGAAAAAACTTTTTAAAAACTATATAATAGCATTAATTTTTCGCAGAATTAAAAAGACAACAAAACGTCGACAATTGTTTCGCCTCTAAACGAGGCATTATCAAGACTGTCTCAGAGAGAACAGCCAAAGATTTTGACTTGCTGTTCTGTGGAGCTTGATCAACTTTATGTATAGTTTAGCCTGGATAGTGATGCTCACTGATCTCAAATATTGGATAGAAACAGGCGTTACTTGGCGAAAATCCATGACAAAACAATGGTAAGTAAAATGTTTTAAGAAAAAACTTTTTAAAAATTATATAATAGCATAAATTTTTCGCAGAATTAAAAAGTAATAAGTCTTTTAAGCGCCAAGTAACGCCTGTTTCTATCCAATATTTGAAATTATGTAGGGTTTTGTTACAAAGTTTTTTTATTTCAAAGGCTGCTTAGGAACCTCATCAGACGTTCGCGTTGCACCTGCTGTAGAACGGATGAGGTTCTAGCAAATATACTTAAAGTGCCCCAAACTGACCTAATGAACTAAGTACTTAGCTAAAAATCATACAGGTATAAAACAATGGTAAGTAAAAATTTTTTTAAGAAAAAACTTTTTAGCATTAATTAATAGCATTAATTTTTCGCAGAATCAAAAGGACAAAAGGAGAACAGCTGTTCTCTCTGAGACAGTCTTGATAATGCCTCGTTTAGAGGCGAAACAATTGTCGACGTTTTGTTGTCCTTTTGATTCTGCGAAAAATTAATGCTATTAATTAATGCTAAAAAGTTTTTTCTTAAAAAAATTTTTACTTAGGTACCATTGTTTTGTCATGGATTTTCGCCAAGTAACGCCTGTTTCTATCCAATATTTCATACAGGTATATTGTTCACTACAGGCTACAGGACCCACAAAACATCTATTATTCACTACTACGGTGCCTCATTGCTTGCCTACTTTTTTGCCTATTATATTATATTATATTATATTATATTATATTATATTATATTATATTATATTATATTATATTGACTGCCTCGGTGGCTCAGTGGTATGAGTATGCGACTGCCGCCCCTGAGGTCCCAGGTTCGATTCCGGGTCGATTCAATTATTTGTGTGATCCACAAATGTTTGTTGCGGAGTTTGGGTATTTTCTATGTATAATATGTATGTATTTAGAAATATATAAGTATGTTTATCAGTCGTCTAGATCCCATAACACAAGCTTATATTAGTTTAATTTGGGCTAGATGACGTTGTGTGAGAATGTCCAAAAATATATATATATATATATATATACTAAAATAAAGTAACCTACCCACTTAATACAACCCCAGCTCAAACTCAACAGAAAACAATCAACATTCATACATTTGCTTCTTCACTTCAATTAGTACGCAGTGTGCTTGTAGACTTACAGATGGGCTACGTGGGCTACTAGGCACGCAAATTGAGGAACCGATGCACGTAATTTAATATTTACAAATATATATATTTTTAGACATTCTCACACAACGTCATAGCTTAGGCTATGGGATTTAGACAACCAATGAACATACTTATATATTTCTAAATACATACATATTATACATAGTAAACATCCAAACTCCTGAATTATTTTACTCAAGATTCCCTACGTTCTTTTTCGCGTTTTTATGTTTATATTTTTTTAGGGTTATACGTTATTTGGAAACTCCAAGATTTTGACGCGTTTCCACATGCTGAAACTTAAATAAATCTCGTTTAAGTTTTCGTCAACTTGACATACCTAGGATATTTTGTAAAAAGGGTAAACTCAGGTTATGAATCGGTTTGATCTTAACGGGTATTAAATCGAATCACGACGTTTCGACCGACACTGGCAATAAAGTCATTTAGTTTTACACAATACCTACGACATGTTTCGTGTTGATTCCTAATGTGGCGAGTTTTTTGTTTTTTTCTGCATCACAAGGCCGCGGCTTCTCTAACATAGCCGGGCGTCTCTGGTTACACGCAGAAGGTATTTCCAGTGGCGCCCGGAGTATTGTGGCGTGTAGGCAAGCAATGAAGCACCACCTCTGGCGTCATATTTACGAGGCGTCTATATCATACGAGAAGACTGTTCTAGTCCCTTCTACAAGCTTCTACCAGTTTCCATCTGCGCATACGCCATAAGCCATACCTCCTTATAATTGAACTAGTTTATTAGGTATAAGCGATAAATTATACTCCAAATACATAGGTAGAGACTCGTCCTTAGTTTAGATTGAAGCCCATTTAAACCTGTTTGTGTCGAGCCTGGGATATAATTGTATGATATAATAATATCAATCACATACTGTTAGTACAATCGTTTCAATACCTCCCAACAACCACTTCACTAATATAACAGAAGAATACATACATGAGTACTATACACGGAGTTTCTTGCGAGTACTTCTCCTTGGGAAACTGCCTTTGGAACGCGGCGGTAGATTAATGAGAATGACTGTTTACAAGTACCCGTGAAGTAAATTCATATATTCAAGCAACTCGATTTTTGAGCCCCATCATACTATCATCAAAGGGTAGAGCAGAATAGTTGGAAATGTGCCTCCGGGATGATGTGACAAGTATTCTGTGTGAGGTCAAGTTTGTCTTACTTAATACAAGTAGTTGGGAATACTAACTGTTTTATGGTTGTGACGTAATGACAAATATATGTATATGTTATTAGTTGCTGCCCGTGGCTCTGCTCGTTTGGTATACATTTTTCGGTCCCAACTCCACAAGAATACATTACTTGGATAAAAATGAACCTATATCACTCAGGGTTAATAGATTCCTTATTTTTTGAAATCCGTTGCCCTGGGCCATACGTCCATTGCCGAGCGCCTCCGGTAGGCACTGAAAGAATTCCCAGTGGCGCCCGCCGGACCTTGGCCACTTGTGTGGCCGCTGCGTGGTGGTCGGGTGTTACCCCGCATCTTTGGGGTCGGGTTTTATCCCGCGTCGGTGAGTGAAGACGTGCGTGGTGTGAGGCCCCACAGCCCGTTAACAAATACGTAGAATATGAGTAAACGATATTCAAAATGGAATCGAAGTAATAGTACGTGATTGAGTATACATTTGTATTACTTATAATTTCTCGCTTGCATCTAATTGGCGAGCTCAATTATAAGGAGGTGTGGTCCAAGGCGTGTGCGCCGGCAGATGCTAGTAGAAGGGCCCAGAACCGTATTCTCGATAGATGTGACGTCAGAGGTAGTGCTTCGTTTAGTCTGCTTGCCTACTCGCCACATCGGGTTTTAGTTTTCGAACTACCAACTGAACTGATTTGGATCAAAATTGATATACCTAATGTTTATTATTTTTTATTTATAATACTAAAAGTATTATATTATAAATGGAGAACGGGAAACGAGTAGGTACTTAGTAGGTTCTTAACAAAATTTCACGCTTTAGCGTTTACCTTTACCTACTTATACTCTAGTTCCTTAATGTCCGTCTGCCTGTCTGTCTGTCGCAGTCCTCGGCTTTCCTTCTAAACAGCTAGTGCTAGAAAGATAAAACTTTATATGGATGTTTGAATTTATTTCGCCAACAAAAGCCTAAAATTAAATTAAATAAAAAAAAAATATTTTGGGTGACGCGTTCCTAAAAGGGGAATTTTATATTAGCATTTCCCTTAAACCCCCGAAGAGGCTACATGCGTGGCCAAAGTCCGCCGGGCGACATCGCCACTGGGAATACCTTAGTGTCACCAGAGACGCCCGCAGTAATGGGCATGGGTGTGGCCGCGGTCTCGCGGAGTTGAAAAAAAAAAACATTTCCCTTAACCTCTTCACTTAAGCTAAAAGCGCTTGTGTTGGGTTTAAGTCAAGAGTGTGTGATCAGGGAACGAACTGACGTCGTTGAAACGCAATACCACTTACCAACCAGGGTACGGACAAAGAAACCAGGGTAGAACCTGATATCATCTTATAGTGGTTTGTTGTTCTATTACAATTAAATACTCAGGCACAGAATATAGGTAGGTACAGCTCAGGTCTACACTCAGCCTTATATTATTCCTAACGCACTGTATGTTTGTCTTAACGTGTGAACGCATCCAAAATACTTATATGTAATATCCCAACATCAACAAGGGAAATATACACGCAAATCTGTTTAAATAACTACGTACGCCGGAATCCTAAATATTCGCCAATAGAATAATATGGATATGCCTTCACTTTATATTTCCAACGTTCGCGAGCTCTGCATTCCCGACCACTTGTGTGAAATACTAGGTCGCCGCAGTCGCGAAACGTACCGTTACGCTGCAGCATATATTTGAGCGAAGCGAGTTTAAATTAAAATTCTGGCATCGTAATAACCTAATTACGTAAGCTATTGATGAGTGCAAGAAAATCCGAAATCGGCCGAGTATTCGCCGAGAAACAATTTAACATAAATCGTTTGAAAAATAATTTGAGTCACCCGTTGAGAGCTCCGCTCGCCTTCGGCTCGCTTCGCTCAATAATAATAGTTAATAAATAAGGTTGAAGTTACGGTACTAAGCGGCACTATCAGTATCTCTGGGACCCCAAGTCATCCTCACTCATACGCGGTGCAGCGGCTGACAGAACGACGAGGCCTTTAAAATAAATACAGTAATATTCTCGTCTATTACATAGGAAAAACGAAGTGACTGACTAAATATGGGCTTAATAAACACGCTTTTTTTTTCTTCGCAGCCCTGGGCCGCGGTCATACCTACGTCCATTGCCGAGCGCCTCCTGTAGACACTGAGAGAACTCCCATTGGCGCCCGGCGAACCTTGGCCACTCGTGTGGTCTACGTGGTGGTCGGTTGTTACCCCGCATCCTTGGGGTCGGTTTTATTCCGCGTCGGTGAGTGAAGGCGTGCGTGGGGTGAAGCCTCACATCACGCAGCCCTTCTAGCCTGCTTCTGTAAGGACGGTGGGTTGCTAATCCAACGTCCTCAGGCCCCGATCATAGAGGTCTATGGTCCTGGGCGTAGTCACGTCTGCGGCGCCCTCGCCGCAAAATAAATACAGTAATATCCAAAACGCCAAGAAACGGCAGTCGGCTCGCCGTCTATTACATAGGAAAAACGAATTGACTGACTAAATTTGGGCTTAATAAACAACTCGGTCTACCATTTCGGGGATACAGACGTATTTTCCTTAATCCTAAGGTTGCCTGGAAAAGATTGCTCTTTGACAATAAGTAATAATATCTTTAACAATTACGAGTATTTATCTTATCTTATCTTAGTATTTTGCTTTGCTATAATTTACTACCTTTTAGTTTTATTTCTAAAGTCTTCAATAACTCATTCTAATATTTTTGATTAAAATGACAGAGATAACATCCATTTGTATGTTAAGGATAATCTGTCTGGCTCAATGACCTATACGCTTCTTGACCGAGCGCGCGAAGCGTCTACATTTCGAGATTGGACATTTTGCTTTCGTCCGTCTGTCTGTCTGTATGTGTGCTCCGAGCTAGCAGCCACAGCTTTACTCTGATCTTCACGAAACTTGGTAAATGTGTTCCTTGATTGAATACACTTTTTTCCTCGTGAGCTTTTTTTGATTGCGAGGAAAAGGGTAAATAAGGTCAAATAACGTTTTAATGGTTTTCTTGCTAGCGGTCCCATTTATTATCCGATCTCCAAGAAACTTGGCTCCAGTATTCCTTTATTTGAATCAATATTTTAAGCGTGAATTTTTGTATTAATTGGGGGACAATTTTTTTTTTAATATTCGTGAGATCTACTATACTACCATAGGGCGACCACTAGTTTGTAAGACTGTCTTTCGTATAAGAGCAGTTTAGACAAAAGACTTAGCAAAGTACCTTTTCACAGAATAGTTGAAACAGTTTAGATAGCCTATAAGAATTAAAAAAAAAACAAATTACTCGTATTAATTTCCGTAAAAAATATATCAGTCGCATCCACATGATCCTGTTTTAAATGAGGCATAGCATGAATGTATGGAGACAAGTAATTTATCAAAGTCAGGGGTTCAGCACCGTAGGCTAATTACCAATGTTTCCGTTCATTCAATATTGTTTCGAAATCGCGCCGATCAACGTGATCTTGTCACTTTCCAAAGTGACGTTTTGGCATTTTTAAGTTATCTATAGGTACTACTATATTATAAAGAAGAAAGATTTGTATTTTTGTTTGTAATGAATAAACTCAAAACCTACGGAGCCGATTTCAAAAATTCTATCACCATTGGAAAGCTACATTCACCCTGAGTAACATAGGCTACTTTTTATCCCGGTAATGTGTTCCCACGGGGACCGGGAAATCACACGGGCGGAGCTGCGGCGATCAGCTAGTGTACAATATTTTTACTCGAATTTCTAGAAACATTTTAAGTGCATAAAAACAACACTAAATTGACTGGAAATTTCCTTTTATTAAATTTTAATTTTCCAAGTTACAAAGTTTTGTGACGTCAGGCCAGATGTTGCTATAATTAAATATAGACTAGTTAGGTATGCAATGCATGCTGCTGTTGCAAAAAACGAAGCGAAGTGTAAAATTTTCGAACAACAACGATTTTTTTTTTATGTTCAAACTTTTTTTGTTTTTTTTTTCTAAACCACCCTCACACCACACGTTATCACTGTGGTTAGTTTGAAGGAGAACAGTTCAGGCGTTTAGAAGGAGTATGCGGACAAACGAAATACATGAGTCGCCTAAGATTGAGCTTCGCTCACTTCAAAAAGTAACAGAAACTTCGCGATTATTGGAGTAAATTAGTAGTTTTTTTTTAATCCGCGCAAGCGCAGCCGCTTTTACATCGTTTGCCGGGCGTCTCTGGTAACTTCAATTAGTAGTCCGAGACAGTAGGCGCCAGAAAGAAGGTGTCGGTAAGTTATACGTTTAGACTACGACGTTAGTTTAATTCCTGGGAACACTATCGGTGGTATTATGAAGAGTTTTATCAACCGACTTCCAAAAAAGAAGGACGTTCTCAATTCGACTGTATATGAATCGATTTTGAATTTATTATTTTTTATTATAGCTTCTACTTCCCAAGTGGTCCCATTTCAGAAAACGCAGAATGTACATAACGCAGAATGTACAAAACGCAAAATGAACACAACTCGCAAAATGTACACAACGCAGAATGTTCATTCCGACAATTAGTTGGTCCCATTTCGGTAATTTGAAGTTGGTTGTTGTGTCAATTTTTGACGTGTTTTTTTGTTGTTTTTGTTGTGTTTTTTATTTATAGAGTGAAGTGATAACGTGTGGCGTGAGGGTGGGTGTTTAAAAAAAAATTGAACATAAAAAAAATCGTTGTTCGAAAATTTAACACTTCGCTCAGTTTTTTGCAACAGCAGCATGCATTGCATACCTAGTTTATTTATATACACACAAGATGATAAATGAGCGAGAATAATAACCAACAAGGATAGAGTGACAGTACAAAGGCACCACTTATTTTAAAAGAAATCTCTTCTAGTGGGCCAGGGGAAGGAAATTTTTGGTTGAATATGTTTTTTGTGTGCGTAGGTTGATTTGCTAAAACGTACACACTCATACTAGACATACCTATTTACAACATAAACCTACAAAGAATAAAATTATAATAAATTCATCATAACATGCAGTCTGTCCGTGAGTCTCCATGTGTGCCATATTGCTGTTCAATCAGCATATTTATTTATTTATTTGTTTTAGGAAGGCTTACAGACGAATAAAAGTAATGGATTTCAATATGTTTAATAATATTGCTAATTACAAGCCTACACATATAAATATTAAACTTCTATTTCAATCGCGCTCCCAACGCAGTAGTGCTATCATTCAATTATTACTAGAATAACAGTGCAATAGTATAATAAAATGAGTGCCTCGCTAAATGAGTTCACCGCCAGCGGCCACTGTCTTGCCAAAGAACTTGTCTGTCACCCATGCGTCGTTTAATTATGCTGGGCCTTGTACAGAAGAGATCTATATCTAGTGGTATCGAGACTTCATTAAACTGTCTCGCACTGCGAGTCCGAAATCCATTTTTAATATAATTAGTAGCAGCTGCAGGGACATTTAACAATGGCCGCTGCCTTAAGCCCAGCTGGTGCGTGGAGAGGCCTATATTAGGTAGTTCCGGGCAGTCTATAGAGCCGTTTGCTATACCAGCCAAGTAACAGACGTCGCATCACGCCTGTATTCAAGAGGAACAAAATGATACCGTTTACAACTATCTGTATAGTCCGTCGAAAACTGTCTAGCCTTAAAGTCCAAGTAGCGCAAGAATCTAGCTTGTAACTTTTTAAACGAGAGATATAAGTGTCATAATGCGGGTTCCACACCTGTGATGCATACTCGAGGTGGCTCCGGACATATGAACAGTAAAGAATTTTAACGGGTTTCAGAGATCGAAAGCATGCTGAGGCTCTCATGATGAAGCCCATGGATTTCAGTGCCCTATTCACAATGTAGTCGATGTGCCTGTCATACATAAGCTTACTATCTTGGATCACTCCCAGGTCACGAATATGATCCACTCTTTTAATGGTTTGGTTGTTTAATGTGTATTTACTATCTACACTGTGAAGCTGTCGCGTAAAGGTAATATAGAAACATTTTGAAATATTTAGCAGCAGCTTGTTGTGATAGCAGTATGCGACAAATCGGTCGAGATCTTCTTGCAGTAGAGTGGCATCATCTGGACTACTTATTACTTTTAAAATCTTCATGTCATCAGCATATAACAATATATTTGAGTTAAGGAAACAGTTTTTAACATCGGCAATAAATATATTAAATTATAGAGGACCGAGGAGCGATCTCTGAGGTACACCAGAAGGTATTGCACACCATCCAGAAGTGTACCCCTGCAAGACAACAGCCTGGGTACGATTCTCAATATAGGAGCAAAACCATCGATACAAGTCACCGTGAATACCGATCGCATACAACTTTTGCAAGAGCACTCCATGACTGATCCGATCGAAGCACTTGCTGTAATCTGTATAGATTACATCTACCTGTGCATGTTGCTCCATTCCCCTTAATATAAAGTCGTTGGCTAGGATCAGATGGGAGGTAGTGGACCGTTTGCGAAGGAACCCATGCTGGTCGTCACCGAGACCATGCTGCACAGCAGCATAGACCGCATTGTAAACTATACGCTCTAATACCTTAGCAAATAAGCAGAGCTTCGATATAGGACGATAATTATCTACGTCAGATTCTACGACAGACCTTTCTTCGGTACAGGCGTGACGAAAGCAGACTTCCACACCTGAGGCACAATACCCTCAGTGAGAGATCGCTTAAAAAGTATGCAGATTGGCTCAAACAGGAGATATCATGTCAGGGCCACCTGACTTGCTCTGATCTAACGTTTTCAATAATTTAAGTATATTATCTCTCACAATGTCCACGGAACCTATATAATCCACATTAAGATGAGTATCTACTGCTTGATTACTAGCGCCAGAGTCTGGATTTTGAAACGTGGACCTGAAGTATTCAGAAAATAGGTTACTGATGACCTCACCTGAATCAGCGGTCATACCTTGATAGTTCATTCTATTTGGAAGCCCGTAATTACCCTTACTGCTCTTCACAAAAGACCAAAACGTCTTGGGGTTATATATCCTTGATAGAACACTCTATACGATTAATATAGTCATCACAACAGTTTCTTTCCAAGTTGGCTGCTCTAGCACGTAAAATAGAAAATGAATTATAATCTGATAAATTACCGTATGTTTATAATCTATGATGGAATTTGTGCTTTTCTTTCAAGGTCTTTACCAGTGCAGAATTATACCACGGAGGGTGCATTGACTGTCTTATTGACTTTTTAGGAATATGTTTATCTCTGAGGTCGTAAGTCTTATAAAAAATATTAACAGCATCGTGCAATGACTTGGTATCTAATAATATACTCCAATTTAGCTCATTAAGTGAGGTCCTATAGGAGTCATAGTCGCCCCTATAGTAGATGTACAACAAGTATGTATTTTCCGTTAATTATGTAACTCAGCAAACTCTGCACACATAATAACAGGTATATGAAGGTCGTCTATTGGTACCAGCGGATCTGTGCATTTGGTTACGGTCACCAACCCATTTGACATAACTAAATCCAATATACGACCCGTAGTGTTGTTTCTAAAGCTATTGAATTGGGACAAATTACAAGTGGTAACTGTGTCAAAGAACTCCGTTAAAGGACCAGTAATATTTATCGGTGACAAATACGAAACATCAGTATTGAAAGCCCAATCCACCATTTTGTTGACCAAAGTATTATTATTTTACACGTCTGATAATCCTTCAAGCAAGTGCCGTGAAGTGTTTGCTTAACAATATTATATTGATGCTGTAGCTAACGCCATCTATGTTTAACACCTGAAACTAATTATATCTTGTAACAACCTGTAGATAAAAATAACCAACGCGATGTTCTCAAGCTAATTTTCGGATGAAGGATTTCTAAGGTAGGTATTTGCTTGCGCCATCTGTTACAACATAAAGGAACTAACGTTTATAACATGCGTGTGTTAGATGGCGCTGACTACACTATTTTACGAGTACAAAGACGTATAAAATTAAATAATAATAGTTTACATATATATTTCATAAAATTATAAACTTATTAATAAACATGTGAATCTGTTACTGAAGTTCTATCAACATTATACGAGTATTAAGAAGGTATTATTTTGCATTCCAGTTTAACTTGAATCACAGATATAAGAATACTATACTAGCTTGAATGTAATTTATGACTTATTGCTTTGGGGGCCTAAGGATATTTACATAATAAAGTGAAAATTATTGTTAAATTCTGCCAACCAGTTCCAGTATTCACATTCAAAAGTTCAAGGCTAAATGGAATTAATTAACAAATTCTAAAAATAAAATTGTTGTTATGGCAAAAATTTAAAACACGAGTACATTTCCAAGAAACGAATACTCGGCGAGTCTTGTTATAGGCAAGCGTAGGCCCCCGAAAAAGTTCTTAGAAATGAAAATGACTGACAAATCAGTGAAAATGTAATTTCCCCAATACAAATTTGTACTTTTTGTAAACCTTGGACCAAAAGGCGGCGATTGGTAAGAAAACAAAATATATTGGAAAATACTTCTTTAAACTTTCGCGTTTTGTACACATTATAAACTTAAGACTAACGGGTCTTTTACGCGATTATTGAGATATATACATACCTCTTTATTACCCGATGTTTCGGCCCTTTTACAAGAGCCGTGGTCACGGGTGGACTGGCTTCAGCTCATCGTCGTCTTCGTGAAGTGCGGGTTTGTTCAACTACCCTCACTTCGTCGTCACTAACTATTGTGTTCGGAGAGCCACTACGGCATACCACACTGATAGTATCAGCACGCGGGCGTTCGGTGAGATGGCGAGTACATTTGCTGATCACCGGATTCCACGACGTAGATAGTCGATATCCATCTTCCCGGTTAAAGTTGGGATACTTTTTTATTTGGACGGCTTCCCGCACTATCCTGGAGTAATAGTGTCCGTCAGTGGATAGGACTTGTGGCTTGTGGAGTTCAATCCAGTGGTTGAGACCCGATTCCAACAAATGCTCGGCAATCGCAGACTTGTTTATTTGGCGGTTTTTTACAGCTGTGATGTATTCTTTGACCCTCTCAGCGATAGTACGTTTGGTCTGTCCGATGTATGAACTACCACAGCTGCAGTCCACCTTATAAACACCCGGTGTCTGTAGAGGAATGGTATCTTTAGGGGTTCGCAGGTGGTTTACGACTTTGGAGTGTGGCCTAAATACAGTCTTAATGGAGTATCTTTGTAGTACTGTTCCAATTTTGTCCGTCACTCCTTTCACGTACGGCATAAATGCTGGTGCTCTGCATACTCCCAAGGGTTGTACCTTGTTCCTTTCACGGTGTTGTGTATGTCCCTGATACCCGTTCTGCTACAACACTTCCTGAACATGAGCGAGCTCTTTCTGTAAGTGTTCAGGGTCGCAAAGATCATAGGCTCGACTTACCAGCGACACCGCAACGGATCTCAAGTGTCGCGGATGATGATGTGAACCGGCATTCAGGTACTTGTCCGTGTGTGTGGGTTTGCGGTACACAGTGTGTCCGAGAGAACCACTCTCTCTCACTGTTACTTTGACATCGAGAAAAGCCAATGATCTGTCCAACTCCATTTCATGAGTAAACCGGATGTTCCGGTGTATGGAGTTCAAGTGGCTTAAAAATTGTTCTACTTCTATTGGGCCCCCTCTCATAATACAGAAGACATCCACATATCGCTTCCACAGTTTCACTTGTGCTAACTGCATGTCTATGGAATCTTCAATGTGTTCCATCCAAATGTTTGCCATCACCGGTGCTACAGGGCTACCCATGGCCACTCCGTCGATTTGGAGGTAATGCTGTCCACCATAAAGAAAATAATTACTCTCTAGGCAATGTCTAAGTAGAACAATGTGTTAGTGACGACGAAGTGAGGGTAGTTGAACAAACCCGCACTTGACGAAGACGACGATGAGCTGAAGCCAGTCCACCCGTGACCACGGCTCTTGTAACAGGGCCGAAACGTCGGGTAATAAAGAGGTATGTATATATCTCAATAATCGCGTAAAAGACCCGTTAGTCTTAAGTTTATAATATTGGAAAATGATTTCTAAGGGTAAAACGGGCAAAATAGAACACTTTTTACTTTGTGATTTTTTCGAAAAAATGCGTTTAAAGACAACCATTTTAAAGTTACAACCATTTTAAAGCACAAAAATGGTCACATTCAACATTTTTTATCTTCATATAATAATAAAACATAATTCAATCAAAACTCAGCGAAATAAAAAATGTTGAATGTGACCATTTTTGCGCTTTAAAATGGTTGTAACTTCTTTTTTGTTGTAACTAATCAGTTAACAAATTAATTTGTTTATAATAATTAATAGCCCAACCGCACAAATTTTGTTTTCTTACCAATCGACGCCTTTCGGTCTAAGGTTTACAAAAAGTACAAATTTGTATTGGGGAAATCACATTTTCACTGATTGTTCAGTCATTTTAGTTTTTCAAGGGGGTTGGCGCTTGCCTATTATAGTATACGCATTTTATTTTTATTTTTTTTAATCCGCGGCCTTGGCCGCACCTTCGTATATTGCCGAGCGCCTCCGGTAAACACTGAGATAATACCCAGTGAAGCCTGGCGGACCTTGGCCACATGTGTGGTAGCTGCGTGGTGGTATGGTGCTACCCCGCATCTTTGGGGTCGGGTTTTATCCCGCGTCGGTGAGGATAAAAGCGTGCGTGGGGTGAAGCCCTACAGCACGCAGCCCTTCTAGCCTGCTTCTGTAAGGACGGTGGGTTGCTAATCCATCGTCCTAAGGCCTCGATCATGGAGGTCGATAGTCCTGGGCGTTGTCACGTCTGCGGCACCCTCGCCGCACACTTCGGAACTCAGCGGGGAGTGTACGCTCCCTCACCGTACCGGCCGCCTCTTTCACGAGCATAACCTGCTCGCAGAAGGAAACGGCCGCGTTCCACTGGCTGTCGCTAGAGACCATGGCTCGTAGTATGGTCTCCAGCGAGAGGGTATCTACGCCCAAGCCCACAACGAGGTCCCGGCGCTCAATCGCCCACGCTGAGCATATCCGCAATACGCAAAGAATAGGGTTCCGTAGTCACCCATAATAGCATCTAAACTCCTGAACCAACAGAGCTATCTAATCCGCTATAGTTATCTTAAAAGTTTAGTACATGGACTACCATTTTTTTTTTAATTTTTTCAGGTTCTTCACGCCAGCCGTTTAGATTTTAGAGAGGGGGGGACGTTCTGTTTTCAGAAAAACATGTTTCCTTCCAACCTCTTAATGTTTTTTTAAAAGACCTATCTAATTAAACCCCATACGAAGATATAGACGTGAGAAAAACATATCATTTCCACTTTACATGTAGGGGGTAACCCAAAAAATAATATTTTTCAAAAGTTATAAATATACATTAAACGTAAACAATTAGCGCTACAAATATGAAACTTAGCATGGATAAGTTTCATGTTTCAAATTACTTCAAATAATCGAAATGGGACCAAATAATTGTCGGAATGGGACCAAATTAAAATGGTACTACTTGGAAAGTAGTTAAATTTCAATTTAAAAATAACTAGTTATCCCAGCGAACTTTGTATCGCACTTTTTTCTTTGTAACTTTGTATTGTACTTTATAAATATATAAAAAAAAAAAGAATATTCTAATATTTTATGCGGACAGACAGACAGACAGACAAATTGTCGTATTAAATATATAGATTTCAAAATCAGTTCAGAGGTACTCGTAATAAATACTTACTACTATTACAAAGAGGAAAGATTTGTATTTTTGTGTGTATGTTTGTAATGAATAAACTCAAAAACTACAGTCCCGATTTCAAAATTTTTTTTATCCCGGTAATGTGTTCCCACGGGGAACCGGGAACTAGTAAATTAAATCACGCGGGCGGAACTGCGGCGATCAGCTAGTAATAAATGAAAATACATATAGTCGAGTTGAGAACCTATTCCTTTTTTGGAAGTCGATTTAAAAGGTTCTGGTGTAAAGATTTCTCTGAGTCAGTAAAATATCCTTGAAAGAGGCAGATGTGAAAATGTTTAGAACAACTGGTAGTTTTGCAACAAAGTTTGATTAGATTTCTTGCTTCAATTGAACGTTTTAAAATATCTTTGACTTTCTTATTGAACATACACAACATTACATTTAAGTGAAGATTTGTATTGTACTAAATAAACTGATATAAATACTTCTTTTTTAGAGTTTTCGAAACGAAAATCTCTTATACAACAGTAATGTCCGTCCGTCCGTCCGTCCGTGAACAACTTTCAACTCGAGAACGGTAAGAGCTAGAGACTCAGTGTAAACGCCAATCGACTTAGCATGGTCAAAGACCTCTAAAATGAACTTGACCTATGACCTCTGATCTCAAGGTCAAGGTCAAAACGAGAACGGTAATATTATAGTTAGAGACTCGAGACCAGCTGCAATCAACTCAGCATGGTCAAAGACCTCTAAAATGATGTTGAACTTCATGTCATGTGACATTTTTTAGATTTTATGAAAAAACTTTCGAAAACTCTAAAATATATGGCAAGTTTTTGCCATATTTTTAACTTGTTTTTTTCTAAATACATACATATTATACATAGGAAATATCCAGAATTCGGTACAAACGTATCTGTCTTCACACAGTTTGTCCCGACCGGGAATCAAACTTGAAACTTCGGCTTCGAAAGCGCATGCATTACCGACCACGCCACCGAACCAGTCAAAGCCTATGTTGGAAAGAACTAAAAGTCACTTGCACTACTCATTATACAGAAATTTCTATGAAATAAATATGTAAGGAGAATTTTACACAACGCCGTCTACTTTCAAACTGTGCAGAGCTTGTGTTATGATAACTAGATACGAATATTTTTAGGGTTCCGAACTCAAAGGATAAAACGAAACCTTATTACTAAGGCTCCGCTGTCCGTCCGTCTGTCTGTCAGGCAATTGAAAATTTCACAGATGAAGTATTTCTGTTGCCGCTAAACAAATACTAAAAAAACAAAATATAATAAATATTTTTGAAACGTTTTCAGGGTTCCGTAGTTCAAGTTACGGAACCCTTATAGTTTCGTCATATCTGTCCGTCCGTCTGTCCTCGGCTTTTCTCCTAAAAGGTGAGTGCTAGAAATATGAAACGTTGCATGGAAATGTGTATTTACTACGTTCAAAGTGCTAAAAGATAATTATGAAAAAAATATTTTTTGGTGTAACTCCCTTACATTTAACCTGGTTTTTTTTGTCTACCCTAGAGTGTGGGGTATGATTAGATAGGTATTTTAAAAACATTGAGAGGTTGCTAAAACCATTTTTGATTTATTTAAGTATTCGTTTGCGAGATATTCAATTTTATAGCTATTTTTTTTGGTAAAACAGAGCGTCCCCCCGTCCCCTCTAAAATCTACACGGCTGGCTCGAAAAATCTGAAAATGTTTATGATGGTACTCCATTTTATGAACTTTCAAGCGAAACTATAACATATTAGACAACTTTGTTTGTTCAGCAGTTGTAGATGTTAATATGGGTGACTACGGAACCGTATTCTATGCGTGGCCCGACACGCACTTGGCCGGTTTTGTAGGTACTGGTACAGAACCCTTCGTGCGCGTTTTTTACTTACTGTAAGTATGTATGTATTATTTATATGTAGGTGAAAAATTACACCATTCTCTCTCGTTTGTTTTAAAGCACAGCAAAACTAAGAAGTCTAGAAAAGTAATCTCTAGACTACAGTCCAATATAGGCCAGTTATTAGCACACAGATTTTTAATCTTCAAAGAACAATGTGTTCTTAGACCGTTACTTAAAGGCGTAGTACTTACATTATACAGGCGCTATGAACATCTCCGAGGCCCAACATCGTTGAACGCAGTAATATATAATAACTAGGTATGCAATACATGCTGCTAATTGCAAATGTTGAGAGCAAATTATTTTACCTACATATAAGAATCAGAATCGAACACTTAAATTAATTAATCGAATGAAAAGAAATTCTATTTTCTTTGTTGACGCACGTGTTTCCATGGCAATCATTTAATCATCTGGTTTTTCGGTGATGTCCAGGACATTTTCGGTGATTATTCCTCCGTGGTCAGTTCTATTTTCATGAGTTCAGAGATATGCACTCCCGGATATGATGTCGACCAGCATGCCAAATTTGGTAAAAATCGGTCCAGCCGTTTCGGAGGAGCTGGCACACAAACGATTTACACTTGTCGTCTAAGATAGAGCTTCGCTTCGCTCAATAATAAACTAGGCATGCAATGCATGCTACTAATTGCAAATGTTGAGCGGAGCAAATTTTCTTAATTTTTTTTTATGCTCTATTTTCATGATTTCAGAGATATGCACTCCCGGGTATGATGTCGACCAGCATGCCAAATTTGGTCAAAATCGGTCGAGCCGTGTCGGAGGTGTTGGCACACAAACGATTTACACTTGTCGTTTAAGATATTTTTTTTATTTATTTTTTTTATATTGGGTTCGCCAAATTGACGCCGCCCGCCTAGTGGTAAGTCGTGACGACGTCTAGCGATTGTGGGCCACTCTCACAGCATACAATACTATAGAGAGTGGCCCTCAACTTGACGACCTACTGATGTGCCTCTTCACGCTCCGCTTAAAGAACCCAGGATTATATGTGGGAGGAAACACGTGCACAGGCAAGGCGTTCCAGGCCACTATCGTTCGGCAGAAAAACGAACGTTTAAAACGCTCGGTTCTCGCGAACATTCTATCCACTGTGTGGGAGTGGCATCTCTGTCCGGCACGCGTTGTTCGGGATCGGAAGGAAGAGGGTGGGATCAGATTGAAGAGCTCTTCAGAACACTCGCCGTGGTAAATACGGTAGAATACGGCCAAGGAAGCTATTGTTCGGCGCTGAGCTAGCGGCTCAAGGCTTCCCGTTACCTCCGGACAACCTATAATACGGATAGCCCGTCGCTGCATAGCGTCGAGAGCGTCCAGCAGATACTTCGCGGAGCCGTCCCAGAGGTGAGAGCAGTATTCGACGCAGGGTCTAATTTGCGTCTTGTACAGCAGACACCTCTGGTCCGGTGTAAAGAATCTCTTTACCTTATTCAGTATTCCTAGTTTCCGCGAAGCTAGCCCTATACATCTTTCGATGTAGTTTTTATTATTGAGCTCTCGACGAACGTCTATGCCAAGGATGTCAAGGTTGTCCTTAATTGGTAATAATGCATTCTGAAGAGAGGGTAGGGGAAGGAAAGGGAATTTCTTCGCTGTAAATGCACACGCCTGTGTTTTGCGGGCATTGAACTCGACCAGGTTCTCGGTACCCCATTGAGAGATAAAGTCGAGGTTCCTGTCGAGATCAGCCACGAGATGTAGTCTATCCTCCTCAATCTCCAACCGCCCTGCCGCCGGACGAGCCCAGTAGCTCCCGTGCAATGTGCTGTCATCTGCATAGCAATGAATGCTCCCGAGGCATAGCATATCATTGATATGCAGAAGGAAGAGAGTTGGTGACAGCACGGACCCCTGCGGTACCCCGGCATTCACCTGCAAAAAGCGAGAAGCCTGGCCATCGCAGAGGACCCGCATTCGGTGTTCGTTCAGAAAGCTGGCCATCCAGCTGCACAGTTGAGGAGGTAGACCATATGCCGGAAGCTTGGAAAGGAACGAAGCATGCCAGACTCTATCGAAGGCTTTGGCGATGTCCAGGCTAATCGCCAAGGACTCGCCGTGCCTTTCCATAGCCTCACCCCAGACATGCGTTACGAATGCCAGAAGATCACCCGTTGATCGTTTTGGCCTGAAGCCGTATTGCCGATCATTTAGTAGCTAGTGATCTTCGAGATATCGCATGAGCTGCTTGTTGTTGAGGAGCTCAAACACCTTGCAGATGACTGAGGTGACAGCTATGGGTCGATAGTTGCCCGGATCAGACCGATCCCATTCAGACCTCCGGCACGATTCCTGTGGAGTAAGACAGGCGGTACAGACGATTTAGTACAGGAGACAACTCAGCTGCGCATTTCCGTAGTACCACCGCCGGAATGCCGTCAGGGCCACTGGCTTTCCGCGTGTCGAGTTATCGCAGCACTGCCCGTACATCGCATTGCCTGAGTACAATGTCAGGCATAGTGCAGCCACAGTTGGCGATGGCGGGGGGCTGCAGGCCACGGTCGTCGACCCGGGAATTAGCCGCAAAGAGGTCTGCGAGCATATCTGCTTTCTCTTGGGATTTGTGAGCCAGTGTTCCATCTGGGTCACGCAGCGGTGGCAGCGAGGGCTGACAGAAGTTAGATTGCACGGCCTGGGCCAGTTGCCAGTACCCACGGCTGCCCGTTTGATGGGAAGTGAGCTCCTGACCAAGCCGCGCGATGCGCTGGGCATCCCCTCTCTTAAAGGCCCTCTTGCTGGATTTTGTGGCCCGGTTGTACGCTGCTTTGAGGTGGCCCACGTTTGGGGCGCGCACAGCCCGGGCCCTGATCCAGGCGTGATATGCCGACTGTATTTGTCAAACAGCTTTGGCACAATCTCGCCCGAACCAGGGACGGGCTCTGCGAATACTGGTGGCATCAGTGAAAGGGATGTAATATTCCATCCCTAAACTGATCTCGCCAGCAATCGCAGAAGCGCTATCCGAGGGAGCCTTTCCCACAAAGCAGCGCTGGCTCCAGGGGACGGACGCATAGTAATCGTGTAGACCGTCCCAATCCGCTGACGAGTAGTGCCATAGTCGTCGTGACATTTGTACAGCCCGTGCAGGAGGTGATACCTTCATGCCAGCGTGAACAACACAGTGGTCGGAACTACCCAATGGGGCTCCTACCGAAACACTGTACTGGGCTGCGCGACTCGTCAGCAGTAAATCCAGCAGAGCGGGCGCGTGATCTGACCTGTCTGGTATCCGGGTGATCCCGCATACCATCTGGGTCAGACCGTGGGAGAGAGCGAACGCATGGGCGGCCCTACCCGCATGATCAGTCTTGAGGGACCCCAGCCATTCAATGTGATGGCCATTGAAGTCCCCCAGAAATACTAGGTTAGCGTTCGGGAACCGCACCTGCGCTTCATCAGCCGTCTCGCTGAGGTACTGGAAGAGCTTTGTTATCTCAGAATCCCCTGTGTGGGAACGGTAGACGCACACATAGATCTGGCTCATAGAGCCATGGTCTACGTGCAGCCAAAGGATAGAATTGGAGGGGTTCTCTAGGCAGCGCAACCGGCGGCAGCAAACATTCGCCCTAACAAACACGCACACCCCGGCTTTGTCTCGAAATTGTTCCTCGATGACATAGCCGGGGTAATACAGGTAAGACGTATCGTCAGGGCGGCGTATTTGTGTCTCCGTGAGGAACATCACAGCGGGCCGTGCCGTCTCAAGGTGATGGTGGACGGCATCGAGGTTCGCATGGAGTCCACGGGCGTTAGTGAACTCCACCTCGAAAAGTGAAGTCGTGGGGTTTCCTAGGGCCACTGTGTAACGTTTACTTTTTTTTTGTTGCACTGCCATTGTAGATTTTGAAGACGAAGAAGCGTGAAGACAGGGCGACTTCTGGTGCAGCAGAAAGTGACAAAGCGCAGGGGCTAGCTTTGTCTAGAACCGTGTGGTTAGGTCGGAGCCGACTCGGCGGACGGAAGGGCTCCCAAACCCCCCTGATGCAAGGCCGCCGCTACCCCACACCGGTTACCACCCAGAGCGGCGATCCCACATCAGGATTATGCGCAACATGTGGGGCAGCCTCCTGGGGTGGTTGGTCCCAGGCGGGCCCCATGACTGTGTTGCGGGCGGCCGCGGCAACGCCGTTGCTAAGGGTCTCCCTGGCTGGCGAACCGACCCACACCACCCACACTAGACTCCGTTTCGCCCCCACTGGTCCCATGCCTGCTGCACCATACATCGCCCCGGGCCCGGCGGTGCAGCTGCTGAACCCCTAACGCAACTCAGCCTGGGCTGGGTTACTTGGGGGGCTTTAGCACAGCTGCACGGTGGTACCCCCCCGGACCAACACTGTTGTACCACCTGGTACCCATGTAGGGGCCGAAGCCACTCCATAGGTACCATAAATTAACGAGCCTCGTCCGTTGATCAGCAGGTGCGCCACTAGCAGGTGAGGTCGCTGGGGCCCTAAAGATGTTGGTAGAGCCCCTTTGCACCCAACAATTCGCTTCGCTTCGCTTCGCTTCGCTTCGCTTCGCTTCGCTTCGCTTCGCTCCGCTCATTAAATATTTTTGGACATTCTCACACAACGTCATTTACCCCAAGCTAAGCTATAAGCTTGTACTATATGGTATCTAGACAACTTATAAACATAGTTATATATTTCTACATACATACATATTATACATAGAAAACACCCAAACTCCGAAACAAATATTTTTGGATCACACAAATATTTGATTCTACTCGGGAATCGAACCCGCGCGGCTCCGGAGTCGAAAGCCGATGCACTACCGACCACGCCACCGAAGCAGTCAATGCAGTTAACTATAGTATGTAAGTACTATTCCCTATAGGTGCCTACTAGTCCGTTTAGTAGTTGTAGGTACTACTACTATGATCTTTTGACCCCTAGGCTAACTAAGCGGGCAGCTTCCGTGGTATAGTGGTATGAGTATGCGACCGCCGTCGGCGTCGCTGAGGTCCAGGTTCAATTCCGGGTCGAATCTAACATTTGTGTTATCCACAAATATTTGTATTGGAGTTTGGGTGTTTTCTATGTACCTATAGGTAATACATAATGTATAATATGTAGGTATGTATTTAGAAATATTTATAAATTATGTTTATCAGTCGTTTAGATCCCATAGCACAAGCTTATATTAACTTAATTTGGACTATATGACCTTGTGTGAGAATGTCCAAAAAATTAAAAATATTATTATACTTTACATAAATTTAAAAACCGGCCAAGTACAAGTTGTACTCGCGCACAAAGTGTTCAGTACAAAATCACCAAAAAATTGTTTGATGTATGAGAGCTCCCTCATAATGAGTTATCAGGGGTTTAAAATAAGTAACAATTGTCATAAAATCACATTCATAATCGTTCAATATAGCATTTTTAACTTACTAGATATTTAGCTAATACTAGCTGACCCGGCAAACGGGATGAAAAATAGCTGTTGTCTGATTCTCAGACCTACCCAATATGCACACAAAATTTCATGAGAATCGGTCAAGCCGTTTCGGAGGAGTATGGCAACGAAAACTGTGACACGAGAATTTTATATATTAGATTAGATTAGCGTTACATTATCAATAATGGGGTTTTTAGTCTAAAAACCTTTTCAACAACTTCCGACAACCGCCAAGGACATTTGACGCCAACGACGAATACTCAATACACGCAATATACAAAACAATTAACATTTTATAAACAAACGGTAACCATTTACCTATTATAAGTACATACTTAACTGTGTATCAGTGACAGATCAATATCTGTAAGTACCTACATCGCGGAATAGTTTTAAAGTTCTTCTTTTTTAAAAAACGTGGCTCCATCGATGTCCATCGATGATTTTGCCAATGTCAAGGTAATGCTTGATTAGTTGATAGTCCCGCACAGAAGAACTAATTATTCCAAAGTAGCTGCAGGTCCAGGACAATTGACAAGAAACGTGAGTGTCTGGGAACCGGATTTTTGCGGAGCGCCAGAGGTAACCTAAAAAACCACCAACCACGCGCTCAGCAACAATCGAACTCCCGACCAGTTTTAAGTTAATTTCAGAAAAAAATAAAGCAATGTCTCTCGACCTACAGACAACACAGTACACCTCAACTGCATTAAAATAAGTAAAATATGCGGGTAGGTACTAAAGCACCTAATTACCTTGCTTTTACAAGACGAGCAATGTGCGAATAGAATAGTTTACAGTATTATGTTATGTCCAAGCGCAGCCGAACAGCGAAAAGTAAGTTTATTCATATTAAGTTATAATAAATTATATTTTAAAATCTTCCTCGGGAACCAGTCTATCCATTAGGGAAAACTGCATCAAAATACGCTGCCTATTTTTAAAGATTCAAACAATGAGACGAACAGACCTCAGAAGCGACTTTGTTTTATATTACGTAATGATTATAACACAAGCTATCTTAACTTTTGTTTTTTCATTCCGCGAGATCGCGGCCGCTCCCATGTCCATTGCTGCGGGCGTGTCTGACACCAGAAGGCATTTCCAGCCTTAACTGCCTCAACTTAGACCTTTAAGTTATATACAACATCGTTAAGTTACAAGTTCGCGTCCAAGAAACCATCTTATCAATAGGTTAACATTAACATAAACTGAGTGAATGTCTGAATGAGCGGGCGCGTGTCATTACGAGGCATATAAGGTGACACTCGTTTAGACAACATTGTGGTTTATTATACACAGCCGTTTGAAACACACCAGTTAGCGGTAAGTCAACATAATAATTGTTTCATATTATTTAGTCTACAATTACTATTTAACAATGCGAACATGTTTGTATTGAATACTTATTTACAATAAGAATAACAATGTACATACATTATGTACAAAAATATTTAATCTACAAAATGTCGTTTAAAAATCCTCCGTGTCATTACTGACTGGGAAGGTTCCCAGAATGCTGGCTGTGTTGCCACGTTAGATGGCGATACTTATTCTTTGGGCCAGAAAATGGCCAGCCTTCTTGTCCTGAGAAGCATCGATTAAGCGTTTAGCAAAGTCTGTATAAAGGCAGCTCGCGCTAGGTCTCCATGACTACTGATAATTAGTTTTAACCTTGGTTGAAACAGATTGCTTTTTATTATAATCATAATATAAATAAAGTCTCTGACTAATACAATATCGCTCCAAATGTAGGTTGAAGGTTTCTGATTTAAGTTAAATTTCATTGCCAATAACACTAAAATGTGAACTGTGAGGTTCTGAAACACAGGTTTGTTATAAACCTAGTTAAGATCAGTGTTTAAGTAAGATAGCCCTTTATATCCCTGACCTATATGTTTATTAAATGGGACCCTCTCTGAAAACCAGCGTTGTTTTACAATAGCATTAAGCTGAGAGGGGTCCTAATTTGTGCATTGGGATGACACTTGATGGCTTTACCAGCGCTGGCGTATGGGTGCCCAATTCCCACTATTTCCATGCTAACAAAAAACACTTGTACACCGTTTCACTTTTATTTAATTTACAGGATTTAAATTGACCGGTTTCGGTTTATAGTATTATCAAAGGTTGTTGTTCACTTAACATATTTTATTAAACAAGTATTTTACTACACTGTCTAACATATCTCCAAGCCATTGTTGAACTAATAGTTCAACAATGGCTTGAAGATAAGAATAAGAAATGAAAGTCAAACGGTGTACAAGTATTTTTGTTAGCATGTATTACTATAAGTTTCACTAAGTGCCGACAATCGAAACCATCAACCCACTATTTTATACTAGGTTTTCAATGCATTCTGCCGTTGCAATAATTGAGCTGAGTTTGTCGATCCGGGTCGAACTCCTAACCGACTGGACCGATCTTTATGAATTCAGATATATGCACTCACGGTGATGGTCACTTATATATGACCGTGCCAAATTTCAAAAAGATCGGTCCAGTCTTTTAGGAGGAGTTCGATCACGAACGAAATACACGAGTCGCCAAAGAAAGAGCTTCGTAAACTCAGCTCAATTATATCTTTCGTTTTGTGTTTGTGCCTCGGAGAGCACGTTAAGCCGTCGGTCCCGGTTGTCATACGAACATCTATGACAGTCGATAGGGGTAGTTTGAGCCCTAAATCAAAAATCCGGCCGGTCTAACTACAGAGCTTCAATATCGCCCAGGGTTGTGGAGGTCAGATGGCGGTCACTTCACGTGAAATATCGAAGTTCAGCCAAATCGTAGTTAGACTGGAAAGCCGACCCCAACTGTGTAGGGAAAAGGCTCGGTGGATGATGAGACGGCTTCGGTGGCGTGGTCGGTAGCGTATCCGTTTTCGAGGCCGGAGTCTCGGGTGCGATTCCAGGTCGGGACAAACTTTGTGTGATGACACATACATTTGTTGTGCCGAAGTCTAGGTGTTTCCTATGTATAATACGCATGTATTTACGAAAAATAATGTATACAATAAGTATTTATATCAGTTTATCTAGTACTCATATCACAAGCTCTGCTTAGTTTGATACTAGATGGAGTTGTGTCAATTGTCCTAACATGTTTATTTATTATTTAGTTAAAAAACATGCAAAGCGTTGAATTTTACATTTTTATGACACTAATAAATTAAATTCGCGATTTATTATATTACTAGTACATTATCAAAATCAAAATCAAATCAAAATCAAAATATCTTTATTCATGTAGGTCACAAAGTAACACTTATGAACGTCAAAAAAAGAAAATGCTTCTACATTTACATTTACCGCCAGATTCGCAAGGCAATAGGTAGAGCCTGTGAGGAAAGAACCTGGCAAGAAAAACTCACGGCCACTCTTTTTATTCGCCAGTAAATACAATGATTCTGTTACAACAATAAAAAGAGGGCAAGGGCAGTACGTGACCATGTGTGGACCAAGTGAACTTACAAATTTTGAATCTGTTATTCACAAAAAAAAAGTCAATACTAGTTAAAGGTGCCACATAATCTCAAAGTACCCATACCTTACAATATCATAATAATAATAATTTAACAATAATAAGTGAGTTTCAGCAATAAAACAACATTTCAAACAGAAGTAGCCCCTATGTAGCTCGAGTGATGAGCAAGCAACTCATTGCCATTTCTCTGTATCGTTTAGATAATCTTTAATAGTATAATATGCCTTTTTTAGAAGGTGTGTCTTAACAGCCACTTTGAATTTATTCAAAGGAAGGTTCATAATGTTTAGAGGAATTTTGTTATAAAAACGCACACCAAATCCTGCAAAGGAGTCATGAACCTTCTGTAAACGATAATACGTCCCAACCAATTTATGCTTATTTCTAGTTTTTATTGCATGTATGTCACTGTTCACACTGTATAAATGTATATTCTGTTTAACGAACATAATATTCGCATATATATATTGTGATGCAACTGTTAAAATGCCTATTTCTTTAAATCTTTCTCTAAGAGAAACTCGTGCATTCAGTTTATAAATCGCACGTATAGCTCGTTTTTGGAGTATAAAAATGATCTCTATATCAGCTGCCTTGCCCCACAGTAAAATTCCATACGACATGACACTGTGAAAATAGCTAAAATAAACCAGCCTGGCAGTTTCTACATCGGTGAGCTGTCTGACTTTACTAATAGCATAAGCCGCAGAGCTAAGTTTCCCTGCAAGACCCGATATTTGGGCGTTCCACTGTAATTTACTGTCTAGAGTAATACCCAAAAATACGGTTGATTCTACAAGATTAAGGGTATCACCGTTCAAAATAATATTAGTACCGTAGTTCTGAACATTCGGCATACTAAATCTAACACACTTCGTCTTTTTTGCGTTCAGAAGTAAATTGTTGGTTGTAAACCAATCCAGAACTAGTGCAAGTGAACTATTTACTTCGTCAAAATTCCTCAGCTTGCGATCAACTTTAAAAATAAGTGATGTATCATCGGCGAATAGAACAATGTCGCACAAGTTCTGTACATAGAACGGTAGATCATTAATGTAAACTAAAAATAGAAACGGACCTAGAATTGATCCTTGTGGCACGCCCATAGCTACAGAAGCCCCTAAAGACCGACTACCATTGATATCAACATGTTGTATTCTATCACTGAGGTATGAGGCAACTAGGTCCAGTGCCGAATCTCTGATACCATAATAATTGAGTTTCCGTAATAGGGTATTATGTTCAACGCAATCAAAAGCTTTGGAGAGATCGCAAAATATACCAATGGCATCTTGCTTATTCTCCCAGGCATTGAAAATATGCTTCAGAAGCGTTACCCCTGCGTGAATGGTAGAACGACCTCTTGTGAATCCATACTGCTCATTATGTAGTAGCATATTTGAATTAAAATGTGATTGTAATTGCTGCAATATAATTTTTTCAAAAATTTTACTATTTATTTTTTTTTATTTTTTTATTTATTTTATAATTTTTGTACATACACACAAAAAAAATAAACAGAAACAGAAGTACAAAAGAATAAAGTGAGCATAGTACAAGGGCACTACTTATTCCTAAAGGAATCTCTTCCAGCAGGCCTGAGAGGAGAAGTAAGAGTGAAAAGGCTAAGTGTGTGCAGTGCAAGTAAATAAATAAACCTACATAAACTATGGGTGCTATAATATATACATAGATAAATATATACTGAGCTATATATACAATACTTACATATACTACCATATATAGCTAGGGTAAGGAGGACAGATAATGTGTTTTGACTTTACTTTTAAAGAGAGGAAGAGTTTTACAGCTTTGTATATCAGGGGGTAGTGAGTTCCACAGCCTGACCGCATGAACGGTAAAGGAATAGGAGTAGAAATCGGTTTTGTGGGAGGGAAAGTTTAGGCGGTACATGAGGTGAGATCTACAAGGAGTACCGGGAGTGTTCATGTAGGAGAACCGCTCCCGCAGGTAGGAAGGATAAGCCGGATTATGTAGGATATTATAAAGGAGACATAATATCCGAGTGTCTCTCCGAAGACGGATTGGGAGCCACTTGAGTTCCTTGCGAAATTGCGAAACATGATCATACTTACGTAGATTATAAACAAAACGGATACATAAATTTTGCAAGCGCTCAAGCTTATTTAAAAGCTCCTCAGTAGCATCCAAATAGCAAGCATCCGCGTAGTCCAAAATAGGCTGAATTAGAGTCTGAGCAAGTGAGACCTTGATATCTAGGGGCAAAAAGCTCTGGAGGCATTTGAGCGTGTGGAAAGTGTAGTGCACCTTTTTGCTGACCTCGCCAACATGTGTCCCCCAGGATAAAGTGCTGTCCATTACCACGCCCAGATTTTTTGCAGTATTAGCGTACACGATTGGAGCACCATCCAGCAAGATAGGGGGAAGACCATTTCCATCCAGACCACCCCTCATCTGCCTGCTTCCAATGATCAGGGCCTGAGATTTAGTGGGATTTATTAAAAGACCGAAAGATTTTGCCCAGTTGCTAATGGCATTCAAGTCGTGATTAACGGCAGCAATAGCCGTTCTGTATTCATTCAGCGCAAAATGACGATACAGCTGCAAGTCGTCCGCATATAGATGGAAGTTAGAAGAGATTACTCGAACGACAGAGTTGATGAAAATGGAGAAAAGCAAAGGAGAAAGAACGCCACCTTGAGGTACACCGGCAATGAGGTCTCGCCAGTCTGAACGTAAGTCATCAAGGCGGACACACTGCGAGCGCCCGTGAAGGTATGAATCGAACCAGGCCACAGATTCCGTGGAAAAGTTAAGTGACTTAAGAATACCGATCAGGATATCGAAGTCCACGGAGTTGAACGCACTACTGAAATCCAGTAGCACTAATACAGTAAGAGATTTGTTCTCCATGGCCCAACGAATATCATCGGTAACCTTTAGAAGTGCTGTCACAGTGCTGTGACCTGGCCGAAACCCAGATTGAAGGGGACAGAGAAGATCATGTTGCGTTAGATGGCTAGATAATTGGCGATGCACTAGATGCTCAAGGACTTTGGATAAGAAAGGAAGGATGGAAATAGGGCGAAATTGGGACAAGAGTGTTGGATTTTGGGACTTGGGTAGTGGAATAATATGCGCTTGTTTCCAGGCGCGGGGGAAACAACCTGAGCACAGTGAGGAATTAAATATATGGGTGAGGATGGGGAGTATGGCAGGAAGTATGGGAGAGAACATTTTTGTACATAACTCATCGTTACCTACAGCAGTAGAGGTGATCGACAGGAGCGACTTTTTTACATCGCTCTCGTCGACCGCAGCTAGCTTAAACGAAGGGGACACTGGTACCGGCAGAAGCGAGAGATCGTGCAAAGTACTAGACTTCACACCGGGGTCGAGAATGAGAGGGGGAAGTGAGAAATGTGCATTAAGAGCGGATAAGTCAATGTCATGGCTGTTTAAGTTAGGTGACTTGCCGATACCATTGGACTTGAGAAATTTCCAGAGTTTGGAGAAATTACGGGTGTCAAGAGACTTGTGAAAGTGGCGACGTTTGGCATCACGACACAGACGACCGCAGCGATGGCATGTAGTATTGAAATTGGTCTAAAATTACCAGGGTAGCTTTTTGATCCAGTTTTAAATAAAGGTATCACTTTACTGTATTTCATGAGATCAGGAAACACTCCACTATTGACACATTTATTAAATATTGCAGCTAGATGTGGAGATATATTCACAATAATGGACTGAAGCAATTTTACAGAAATACCCCACAAGTCAGCTGTCTTTTTTAAGTTAAGCGACTTGAATACTTTTATAATATCATTAGGGTTTACATATTCAAAGCTAAATGAGACATGACACTGATTCATGCCGCTTTCCAGCATACGTTGAGCTTTAACTGGGCAAGAATTCAAGGAGCTAGTTATATTCGTGGGTATGTCTATAAAAAAATTATTAAAGGATTGTGCTACATCTGGTTCTTTGTTAATGACTTTATTATCAATAATTAATTCAAAGTCATTGTCACGGGGCTTGAGGCGACCGGTTTCAGCATTAATTATATTCCAAGTCGTTTTGACTTTATTGTTGGACTGTTTAATCTTATTACTCAAATATAATGACTTGGCAGCAACACACGCTTTTCTGAAAGTTTTGGAATAATCTTTAACATACTGAATAAAATCAGGATTAAAATTATATTGCTTCATACCATATAATTCATACAACTTAGCTCTACTTTTGTAGATGCCAGTGGTTGCCCAGTCACAGAACTGGAGGTTTCCATTTTTATAAAAAGTTCTTGATTTAAATATATTGTCGAACTCAGATTTAATTGTATTAAACAAGGACTCATATAAGTTATTTGGATCAACCTGGTTAAAGTCAATACTAGCAACTTTTGCAGAAACGCTTTCATTAAATCGTTCTAGGCGATATGTACTCATTGGCCTACATGAAATTTTTTTTCCTTTAGCCGTGATATTGATGGGAAATACGACCTTCTGCCCCAGATGGTCAGATTTGAAGTTACTTAATACCTCCTTTGTCAGGAGTTCACAGTTGCAAAATATATTATCTAGACATGTTGCAGAATGTGATGTGATTCTAGTTGGCTCTGAAAATAAGTGTTGTAAGCCGAAGGAACTAAATAAATTGATAAATTTAATGCATTTAGGTGACTACACAAGTACATCAACATTAAAATCACCACACACCACAACATGCTTTTTACTAAGACACAATTGTTTCAATACATTTTCCATTATTATCTCAAAGGAATCGTAATCACAATCCGGTGGGCTATAGACACAGAGAAC
The DNA here is from genome assembly GCA_963556515.1 of Nudaria mundana. NCBI lineage: Eukaryota > Metazoa > Arthropoda > Insecta > Lepidoptera > Erebidae > Nudaria > Nudaria mundana. The sequence goes on from OY748302.1 coordinate 3,216,422, forward strand.
AATGAGTCGCTCAAGCTCAACACAGGACAATTCCACAGTGCGCTCTATAGAAACAGCAACAATATCTTTACGTTCCTTACATTTTATATTATTAGACACGAATATTAGGGAGCCACCACGAATAGCCTTCTTTCTTGCGAACGCACTAATAAGTGAGTAGAATTCACTCATCAAATATCGCAGCACCAAATTATACAATTTTTTTTATTCAAATTCAAATAAACAAGAAATAAAAATAACTCATAAATGACTATACGTATACGTCCTGCATCGTTCCTGGTGCTAAGTTGCCCATGATGCTGGCAGCATTGCCCCGCTGAATGGCAATGGACAATCTTTGCACCAGGAAAAACCCATAGCGAGTGTCACCGGACCTCTCCCTGGTAATTTGCTATCTATTGGTATATTTGCAGTTTACCTAATAATAAAAAAATGTTTATCTGATAGGTACCTATAAATTGAGGGGTGATTTACCCCTGGAGAGGGAACAGCCAGAGGTTCAAGTTCATCCCAAGGACTATCGTTTTTGCGATTGATATTATAATATTAGCGGACATTTTCATGTTTTATGGTTCCAACCTCCCGCGGGAACACATTCACACACACATATCACGCATATATCCCCGAAGGGGTTGGCAGAGGTGCGTTACACACCCACAATTTGTCAGGATTTTTAGTCCAAAATTTTTAGTCCAAAAAAGGTTATGTCCAAAATGGCCGACTGAATTTAATAAAAAGTAGCAGCTATATTGTAATTTGGATAAAAAATTTAAACGTTGACTTGCAATGAAATGTTTATAAAAGGCAATAAAATCTTACGTGCCAGCCGCTATGGCACAGCCAATTAAAGTCCTAGGCGTTTCCGACTACTATTCTCTCGGAACTCGGAACTCGGAACACATTCCCGGGATAAAAAGTAGCCAATAGCTATAGTCTATCTTATTACATCAGCTTGTGAAAACTGGTCTAGAGATTACCGGACACAAAAAAACAGATAGACAAAAAAAATAAAATTGTATTTTTATGCAAGTGTATGTATACTTTCATACAGACACTTCAATTTTATTTAACTGTATGGTGGATAATAATATTATTTAAAAAGGTAAGCAACTTTAATTTGCTTAAAAAATACACAGCGTAGTAGAAATAATTAAAATGGACTGGTGATCCTCGCGCAGGCAGCTTACCCGCGCAAAGACTCTCAATTCTCAATTTCTCATTCAAGTAGAAAATGTGTTACAAAAGTGAATTATGTGTGTAGATTGAGTATGAGTGAACACCTCTGATGATGCCATAAGGCGAAACCGGTCAGGGTTTACAGAAAATAAAAATATTTGTGGAATGGTGTAAAAGTGAGTATTTTTCCAAAATGTCATACTAATATTATAAACGCGTAAGTTTGTGAGTATGTATGTATGTATGTATGTATGGATGGATGGATGGATGGATGTTTGTTACTCTTTCACGTAAAAACTACTGAATGGATTTTAATGAAACTTTACAATAATATAGCTTATACATCAGAATAACACATAGACTACCATTTATAAAGATATTGTGTGAATTGTTCAAAATATGACGCGGCGCGACGGGAACGGGAAAAAATCCAAATTACCACGCGGACGAAGTCGCGGGCGACCACTAGTATTACCATAAGTTCCACCAAGTGCTGACAATCGAAAGCATAAATTATATAAGACTAAAAAACACTTAACAGGTTTTTTTAAATCTTGTGTTGTATGTCCTTAGATACAGAACGGGTTTTCTTGTTGTTTTGAAGATAGATTAAGTTCAGCTCCGGTCAAGGGTATTTTTATCAAAATCGGTTGACAGGAAAATAACAATTATAACAAGTTATTCAACGTGGCCGAACTACTGGAATTAATTAGTAAAAAAGGGAATAAATTAACGTATAAATTAAAGGAACAGAGACAAAATGTTCCTACCGGGAGAAAGGTTTTTCACTGGCGCGCATTATTTGTACTACTTACTTGATGTCGATGACCGGAACCAGTATTTAATTCGGTAATAATGGTTTTTTTTGAGCGAACTTTTGTTTTTCTTGTTATGCGGTCGACATCAACACATCGAAAGGCGTACTGGACGACAAGCTGATGGGGGTGTCTTCAGGTTGATATAATCCTTATGTAACAGCCTGTATAGATTGAGGTAAAAACGTGTCTCGTGTTCACGTGCAGATAAATGATTACTGGTTACCGTGACCTATATGTGTTTGTTATTCTACAATTATTCTCTACTTAGTAGGTATAAGGTTTAAATCAAATAAAGGAGAATTAAAAGCCCACACACATCTGTAGGCACTAAGTTAATATGCTACTTTTGTCCCACAATTTAATTTACACTTGAAAGAAAGAATATTTTATTGTTAAATCGCATCATTTTACATATTTTAAACGTTTACATTTTAATTTGTAACGATACTATTGTTATACAATTGTTAACTTGTCTGTATTCACTATGGCCACTGACGCAAATGTGACCCATTGTGGTTTGTTTAATACTTGCAACGGGGAATTCTTTCGAATACGTACCTGGGATGTAGTAAGGGGGGGCTAGCTAGGGTTGGGCAACAGGCAACCTATGTAGATTTTATACAAAACCTACTAACATAATACTACACGCAGGTGACGCAGGGCCACCGGCGTGAAATAGCTTATTGACAGAACTTTTTCCTGTCCTTCGATTTTAACGAAACGAAGCCGATGTATATTGTTGAATGCTTCGGTGATGAGGTTGGTAGTGAATCGGCTTTTCGTTCGTTCAGAGTTCGATTCCAGGGTCGAATGCAATAACTTTAGTGTGATCATGTATAATAATGTAATCTATTTAGTATGTTTATCAGTTATCTTGATTCAGTAAGTTTAATAAAATGTGGGCTAGATAAAGTTGTGTGAGAATGTCCAAATAATAATAATTTATTTTTACGTATTTATTTATATGTGGGCAATAATACACAACATACACAACGTACTACTAATACAATTAAGTTGTCTATCTGTACTTAAAAACCATACGAAAATCCGTTCAGTAATTTCAGAACTTAGCGCGTATAGGTAAGGTACCTACTATATAGACTGACAGACAGACAAGAACAAAAAATACCAGCCAAGTGCGAGTCGTACTGGCGCACAAAAGGTTCCGTACCTAAACGGCAAAAAAATCACGTTTGTTGCATGGAAGCCCCCTTAAATATTTATTATATTTTGTTTTTTAGTATTTTTTGTTATACAGGCAACAGAAATACATTATGTGTGAAAATGTTAACTTTCTAACTATCACGGTTCATGAGAAACAGCTCAAGACAGACAGACAATAATTAAGGAATATGGCAGGCTATACTACAATACAATATATACTTAGCTAAGGTAAAGAGGACAGATAACATGTTTTGCGAATTGAAAACACATATGAAATTTAATTAATTTTTTTTTTTGCCGCGGCCGCTGCAGCGTCCGTTGCCGGGCATTAAGCAGTACTAAATTATAATCAATCGATAGTATAAATAGTCTTTTTATATCGTCCACACTTAGGTATATTTTTACCCGACTGTGTCAGCGAGGGTTATGTGTTTTGCGCGTATGTATGTACGTTTGTATGTATGTATCTTTGTTCCCCTCTACAGGCCTAACGGATTTCGACGAATGGTCTTAAATGAAAGGTAATTATCTCCCGAGTGTCACTGGGTACATAAAATGTGAATAAAACGTATACCCTGGTTCTTTTCGCAGAAATGTTCGTTGTAAAAAAAATCTTGTTATGTTCATTTTATTAAATGCCACATGATGCACGAATTTTACTGCCTTTTTATTATTATTTCCATAAAAATATAAAAACTAATAGTGTTAGAACAAGTTTAATGTTGTATTATAGAAACATGAATATCAATTAGGTACGTGATTTAATAATTATAGTTTTACATTTTCATAAAGGCAACTCATGTACCTTAACACCGTCCTCAAAATAAAAACTAAGTAGTACTAAGTGGGTGTGCGTTGTTTTATAAACAATTGTTTAATATAATTTCATATTACAGAAAATGTTTCGCATAATTTCGTTTCATAGAATAATCAATATACAGAATACTTACTTTAAAGAATTTTAAATCATTGAATTTTGTTTCATATAAAGTTAAACATTAGAATAATCATTTCATAGAATATCAAATCAAATATTCTTAATCATTATATTGTTTATTTAATAGAAAACTTATTACAAAGAATAACCTAACCTATCCGAGTCGGGGTGCCCTAAACTATACATGGGACAATTTTTTTATAAACTAAACAATTGATACATCTACAAGGTCGACGGAGCCCCGGAGGTGATTTATAAAAAAAGTCGGGGTAATCTGAGTCGGGGTGTTAACTATAACGACGTTTTATTAATAATTTAATAACAAAATGATTTTATTATATTTTACAGAAGAATTCAAGCAAATGTTACAGTTAAAAATAAATGTGATTTGGAACATTATAAAGGTGGTTTAATATTCGTTAAAAAATAATTCTACAGTTTGATAAGTTTGTTAAACAAAAAAATGTGATTAAAAATTCGTTCAATTGTGTTTCTGTGAACCATTGTAGTAAATTGTTTTTGAAACAATAACATTCGAAATAAACATATAAGAACCAAATATTATATGAAACATTTTCTATGAAACGAAATTCTATGAAATTTCTTTCTACGAAACAAGGGGCTCCCAGTACTAAGTATGTACGTCCAAGACACAAGGCGCCTGAATGCAAGTCCCACCAATAAATAAATCATTCAAACACTCTTTATTGCACAGATGGAGACGTCACTTAAAGACAGTACAAATCACGGCCTGATCGATAAATTTATTTAACAATTACAATATACATAATAGTAGATGAAAATACTGTTTACACTTACTAAAAACTATACTATACGCATTAAAATCTACACTATATACAGGCGTCAAAGAACTCCTCCGCCTCGACGCCGACTGGCAATGTTCCCAGAAGGCTGGCAGCATTGCCACTTTGTATGGTAATGCTTATTCTTTGAACTAAATAGTAACCAGCCTTCTGGTCTTGAGAAGGGTCGATCATGAGTTTCGAGATGGTTTTAATGAGTCCGCGAGCGCTCGGACCCCAAGGTCCCAGCGTCTCTATCCTAAACGGCTCAAATATGTAGTCTCTTGCCGATAAAATACTGATTAAATAGCAAGTAATTACGTCAAAATATTATAATCTTAGCTAAGTTCGTGACGCAATGCTATTTATCTTAAAGTACCTAAGCTACCTAACCTATTCAAGTCAGATTGCTCTAAGACCACTTCTAAGTATACCTATACTTAAAAAAAATAACTACAAAGAAAGTTGAAAGTCATCTAATCTATCAAAGTTCGATTGTCGGACTTAATTAGGTTTTGATGTGCAATTAGTATTATTTTATATGCAAATCATATTTTTTGGACGTTAAAAAACTTTTTTTGACATAATTTGAGTAAAAATATAATAAACTGTTCATATACCTATATTTTCCAATTATTTCTAATACCAGTATTGTTAAACAATTGGTTTATTTGCAGGGAAATAATTTATTTGATGTAAAAAATATTTATACGATGCTTATCAATTGAGGAGCGATAACTTAAGTGCATTTAAATTTATCCCGTTTAAAATGTCTGACACCAAACAAAATCTCTCCACATTTTCACGAACTATCCAATATATAAGAAGACATTACACAGGTGTGTCATTGTAACTATTTATTTACACTTTATTATGCACAGTAATCGATGAATCAATTTCAATGCACCGCCATTTTCACATCACTTTCACATTTTTTCATGTATTTTTGCATTTTTATTTGTTGATTTACGAAGACTGGGCATAAGCTAGTTGCAAGCAGAGACCATAAAAAAGAATTGAATATATGTTATTGTTCTTTCTGTCAGTAACGAGGTCAACGTCTTAATTAATTCAGACTGAAAATACATATAGACCTTGATTATTTTGCTGGCTGCGGTTTGCAATGTTATGAGAAATGTGACCTTATTACTGTATAACTATACAGTAGAAACTCGTTTCATAAGTAAATAACTGGCGTTCATAGCCTTGCGCTTGCGACTAAGTTCTTGGTCATGCGTCTCTACGAACGGAGGAGTCTGCATGAAGTACAAACATAATTTTAAATGCTTACCTGTAAAATCCAAACCAGTGAAATACATGTAGGCTGAGCATTCCCATAAACGTAACGCCCACATTTCGCCAGACTTCTTCTTCTTCGAGTCAATGGCTAACAATCTTTCCCTTCCGCTAGATTTTCCCAGCCCAATAATTGGCTACGGCCACGGCGTTGTCCATAGCATCACATGAGTCCTCGACAGTACAGGTGGAAGGGCACAGTGGGCAAGAGAGCAAGTGCGACATGGACTGGTATGGAGCACCGCAATCGCAGGACACTCGCGACTGGTCGATATAATCCCACTTTGCCATGTTTCCCTTACAGCGGCCAACTTGTGTCCGCCGGCGATTGAATGTCTTCCAAGTTGGTCACTGGATATGATGTCTAGGCGGCAAGTTTCGCCAGTAATTTTGCAAGTCACAAGTAATACACACTTTGGGTAATTTACCGGGGCCTTGTCCGTTTGTCAGGATCGCGTGCAGGTGATGACTTGGGCATAGGAGATATAGGAGATGTTGTTAGGGTCCCTTAGCACCTGTAATATATTTATGAAAAGAAATTATAAATGACTAAAACTAGAATTGTCATCGGCAAAACTCGAACCCGTGGCCTTTCCCTAATAAGTGGAATACTATGAACACTGAGTGTCATCGTAGCTGCTTCTTCAGAGCATATGCTATTTCAGTTTTTGTGATCTATAATTTGTAACTAAACATTTAAGAAAAGTAGAGGCAAACTCATGGCTTTCAAATACAAAAATATTTATAATGTATTCTTTATTTCAGCCATGCTCCGATATGTAGTGCTAGCCTGCTCTTTGCTACTAACCGCTAGCGTATCCAGTACCAACTCTGTCGGAAATGTGGCCGCGGATGGTCAGGAACTGGTCTTCGCCATGGTTGTGAGTATCTGCAGGCTATTATATATTTGCTGGACTTGCAGATATTATAATATTTAGTGGTAAGTAGGTACACACAACTGTCCTAGCTGTTGGAAATACGTCGAAATACTTACTACATAAAAGTTGCGGTCTATATAGTATAATAGTCTTCCATGTGTCTCAACTTTATCACACTATGGACCCGGCGTTCGCACGGTGAATATATAGAGTATTTGGAATTAGATCTCTTCCACTGCCTACATCTCCGAGGAAACCAGTGTGATGTTACGTATGAAAGTTCTATCGTTGTTATCATAGCAACTAACAGTCGTAGATATTTCAAGTACCTACCTACATTAATTAGATAGATAATTATGTACGTACATAAAATAATGTCAAACACATTATCTAATTCTTATCATAGGTTACTGGGTCACTAACTCTCGGATTATAGCAATAATGTAACTAATATAAGAATGTCAGAATACCCACTTAAACTACCTAAGGGTAAATGCAGGCAGTTATGATAATAATCCTATTTTACAGGTTAATAGGCACGGAGAGAGAGCTCCAGATGACGAGGAGCGGTCCCTCTCTGATCGCCAGGAAGAGATACTCAAGCTTACCCACTTGGAAGGGCCTGAGGGTCTGACTATTGTGAGTATTGGTATATTGGCTGATGTTAGGTGGTTTTTTAAAAACATACACACACACAAAATCTAATCTTTATCCCCGAACTCATAGAATGAAGCCTTTAAAGTATTAAACACTCACATTTCGATTCCACATAACACAAAGCGAGTCTCTTATCGTTTCCAAAACCAACTAGTTTAGAAGCCAACTATTTATTGATGAGGAAAATGTTGCAATTATTCCTTACTAGTAGGTCAATGAGTGTAGGTCTGGTCAGCATACCTTTCCGCTGTGTACTTCTATTAGCTAGTGTACAAGGCTAATCTTGAACTATAATGTATTCTTTTCGGTTCCTTAGAACATTAGTATTTCCGTAAACAAACCGTGTCCTTATATTCGTATAACGTTCTTATACTTTGTATCAATAACATTGAACTTGGAAGAATCTCAGTGTTTATCTTTCAAAGTCAAAGTCAAGTATTTATTCATGTAAGTCACAATGTAACACTGAACGTACATTTAATGTCAGATTCGTAAGGCTAACAGGTAAAGCCTGTGAGCAAAGTACCTAGGGTTAAAAATTAACCGCTACTCATTTCTTATCTAATGTGTTATATTAAACTTTGATATCGCCTAAGTTAATATTTTGTGGGTGTGTAATGCGCCTCTGCCATGTAATATTTTTTGCTAATTTCATTAAATGTATGGACACACGTGTTCTGCTGTTTCTATATTATTATTATATCCATTACAATGATATGCTATATTTAAAAGAGGGCAGATGTGTATGTGATAATTGTTCTATATTATATCAAAACCCAGTACAAATTAGCTCGTTACGCGGAAACAGATTTTGATTGTCAGTTTATATGACGGTAACATATCTTAGGCAAGCGGAAACCCCCGAAAAAGTGGGTAGAAATGAAAATGACTGACCAATCCCTAAAAATGGGATTGCGCCTATACAAGTTTGTACTTTTTGTAAACTTTGGACCAAAAGGAGTCAATTGGTAAGAAAACAAAATCTGTACCGGTGGGCTATTAATTGTTATGAACAAATCAAATTGTAAACTGATAAAAAGTCGGTTTTTACATTGGAAAATGATTTCTAAGGGTAAAACGGGCAAAATAAGACACTAAAAGTGTGTATAAATAGATTTTACGATGTGAAAAATGTATATTTTCTCATTTAATAGTCAGTTGAAGCTTAAGATCTGAGAAGTATTCTGCCGTAGGATTTTTTTGAATTCGATCAAAACTCGCCGAGATAAAAAAAATTTAATTTGACAATTTTTACGCTTTAAAATGGTTGACCAACTTCTTTACAACGCATTTTTTCGAAAAAAAAACCACAAGAGTAAAAGTGTCTTATTTTGCCCGTTTTACCCTTAGAAATCATTTTCCAATATAAAAACCAACTTTTTATCGGTTAACTAGCCCACCCGCACAAATTTTGTTTTCTTACCAATTGACTCCTTTTGGTCTAAGGTTTACAAAAAGTACGAACTTGTATAGGCGCATTCACATTTTCAGTGATTGGTCAGTTATTTTAGTTTATCAGGGGGTTTGCCGCTTGCCTATCTATAGATATAAAAGTCATAGATCCATTACCTTTCATAATGAGTTGTCTTTATTACAGCGAGGCAAACAACGTGCGTATAGTCTAGGAGAATTCTTGCGGTCTAGATACGGTTCAAAAGGATACGGACTTATATCGAATGTGTACGGCAAAGATGACATATATGTTAGAAGTACTGATAAAGATAGAACCAAGATGACAATACAAGTCGCCATGGCAGCAGTTTATCCACCAGTGGCTGAACAGCAGTGGTGTCCGAAGGATGGAAGTTTGGGCAAGGTTTGGCAGCCTGTCCCTTACGTTGCCGTGCCTTTGACTGAGGATTACGTAAGTAAAATGATTGCTTAATCTTTAAGTTTGTCTAGCTGTTACTGTAAGTCATAACCAGGAGGGTGGTGGGTCAGTAGAACCAGAGTAAGCATTGAAATTAGTTAGATAACTCCAAACAACCTGCCCAGTTTGCTTAGTAAGCTTACTACGTTTTTTATTTTTACTACTCTTGGTAGTCCGTTACCAGGATAATTAGTACCTACAGTGAATGCAATCAGGAGGAAATATAACAAAATCAATATTAGTGTCCAAAATAGTCTAAATAATCGGAGCTCGTCTCCAATTATTAACCACTGCCGTATTAGCCACGGCCGTTATCCGGGCACTTATATTATTGCACAAACAGGTTGGCTTGGGCATCTCATATTATAAGGTGAAACTCTCACAAAGGATAAAACTAATGATAATGACAACCGGGGGGAGTTGTCATTATCATTAGTTTCCTTTCTTCCATCCTTTCAACATTTCTCCATCTCCTCTGAAAGATAAATTTCATTTTCAATTAAATTCTCTTGGATTTATTACAACCCCGCAAGCCAGGTAACTTTTTCACAATGTTAAAGTTGAAATCTAATTTAAGAGACAAGAGGAATCACGGATTCGATAAATCAAATTGGTAAAATCAAATCACAAAATGTAGGCACCAACTTATTTAAGAACAGTATTTTTGAAAATTTAATGTGTTTATCCTTTCAATTACTATTTGCCATTTGATTTTTTTTAAATTCTCGACGCAGGTAGGTGCTTGCGTAGTGTCTATCTGGGGTTGGGTCTGGTTTTATTCCGCGTCGGTGAGTGAATCCTTCTAGCCTGCTTCTGTAAGAACGTCGGGTGGCTAGCCCTCAGGCCCCGATCACCTCCTTCGCGAGCATAACTTGCTTGCAAAAGGACACGGCCACGCATTTAATTTAGATGACATAGAGCCATTCTGACGACATTACTTAAATGTTGATTTAAGTTTAGCTTAGTTTATCTGTGAAAACCGTGTCCGTATCTCGTTTGTTGATCAACAGATACACCACTGAGATAACACAATATGAGGTTAGCGTGGGTCTCTAGATCTTGCTGGGCCCCAAACGACCGAAACATCATTTACCTCTTTTCATTTACCTCTACCCGGCAAAAGTGCAATCACTGCATTGCGTCGGCCGAATGTCTATGGCAGAGTGTCCTTTGGTCTCTTTCTTTTGCGACAGACATTGCAATGCAGTTCGTGACATGAGTTTTGCCTTATGCATCTATGTTGTGCATAAAGATATTGGAAAGGCTAAATGAATAATTAATTCCCAGCTCCGTTTCCACGGGAACTGCAAAAGATTCCTTCAATTAATGGATGAAGTGAAACACCAAGCGTTAGACAATGAACTGAAACCATACAAGGATATGATACCAGAGTTGCAGAAGTATACTGGACAGAACTTCTTAGAGAATCCGCTCAGGTTCCAAATGCTGTTTGATCTGTTCAGGAGTTTGGTAAGTAACTCGTGACTTTATTTTCATTACCGTTAAAAAATAAACGGTGTAATTTATCTATAACGTGTATATTTAGAAGTATATACTTAAGTGATTAAGTAAGTAAGTTTATCACTAAGCTAGATTTTTTAACGCTTACTTACATGTTTTGAAAAATGACGTTATTTTAAAATGTAAAGACTCGTTTTGTTTTGAATAGTCTGTAGAGAAAAATTAATAGACTATACCCTAATACAACATCACGCTACGGCGAATAGGAGGCTGTAATGAAATATGTTACGAGAACGGGAACGCAACGAATTCAGAGGCTTCCACTTATTATTTATCAAATAACACTGATAATTGAATGTGTTCGTTCACAGAATGGTTTGAACGTCAGAATCCCCGAATGGGCTGTAGCATTACAGACAAGGATAAAAGAAGCTGCAACGGAAGCGTACAAGTTGTACTTCAAAACACCAGAAATGAGGAAAATCGGAGGCGGTACGTCTGAAAACTTGTTAAGAATACTATAGGAACCGTAGTGATTAAGATAAGGTTTTCAAGACCTTAGTTCAAGCCAACGTCACTCACGAGTTAAATAATTTTCTAGTGCGTAATTCCTACGAGAACGCATGTCCGGGTTAAAAAGAAGCCTATGTTACTCCTTATGACATCAGCTATCTGCGAGTGAAGATGCCGTTAAAATCGCTTCAGCCGTTTCAGAGATTAGCCGAGATTAAGACTGCTTCGGTGGCATGGTCGGTATTGCATCGGATTACGACTCCGGAGTCTCGGGTTCGATTCCCGGGTTGAATCCAATATTTGTGTGATCCACAAATGTTTGTTTCGGAGTTTGGGTGTTTTCTATGTATGTTATGTATCTATTTAGAAATATATGAGTATGTTTATCAGTTATCTAGATCCCATAGCTAAAGCTTATAGCTTAGTTTGGGCTAGATGACGTTGTGTTAGCATGTCTAACAATATTTATTTTTATATTTTATTTACATAATAATTTTGAACATTAAATACATCCATAATATAGGTACATAGTGAAAAGCTGTTGGTATAGATATTATGTAATTACGAGCTGAAAGTGATTTTGTTAGGACTGAATTCACGTCAATAGCTTGATTGCGAGGAATGAATGCCGTGGTTTACAAGCTTTTGATGCCGAACTCCATGGTTAGGTTTCATGGTCTGTGAATAAATACCTTTCTATGCTAAAATGTCCAAATAGTATTAACATAATGTGTTACAGGTGTTCTTCTAAATCAGTTTATTGAAGCTGCAAACAGCATCGTAGCAGACAAAACAGTGTTGCGACGCCTTCGTCTGTTTTCCTCTCACGACTTCAATTTAGGGGCTTTCATGGAGGCCTCAAACGTCAAATCTCTTGATATCCCCGAATATGGGTCTGCTTACGCCCTTGAATTGTACAAGTCAAAGACTGGGTCTTACAGCGTGAAGGTAAGGGTTTTGATGTTTTTGGAGGTTTGAGTGCGAGTGAAAGGAAACACTCATCATTCACCGAGCCTTTTCCCAACTCAGTTGGGGTCGGCTTTTTCCAGTCTAACTGCGATTCGGCTGAAATTCGATATTTTCCGTGAAGCGACTGCCATCTGACCTCCACAACCCATGGGCGATATCGAAGTTCTGTAGTTAGACCGGGCGGATTTTTGATTTAGGGCTCCAACTACCCCTAACGACTGCCATAGATATTCGTATGACAACCGGGACCGACGGCTTAACGTGCTCTCCTAGGCACGGAGTGGTCTCAATGTTTTAAGAAATGGTCACCCATCCTAAGACCAGCCTGAGTCGATGTTGCTTAACCTTTGCAATGTGTTAACATTGTCGGTTACCACTAGACCACGAGCCCCTCGTGAAAGGATACACTGGGGTCCAATATTAAGATCTTAAGGCCGATACAATGATGTCGGTGCGATGTTTCAATAACTTCAGCTCTCTGCCAGTGTCAGTCCCGTCAAAATCGGTGCAGCCATTTCAGGGATAAGCAGGAACACAATAAAAAAAATGATCTCTTAAGCCAGGAGCTGCTAGTTTGAAATTATTACAAACATACACGGCAATTTTATTTATTTGTATGGATATCATGAATGTCGAGAATTCGTAGTCCACTAAAGATAGTGGTTTTACACACACACTCACACATATAACACGCCTATATCCCGAAGGGGTAGGCAGAGGTGCATTACACACCCACAGTTAGTTAGCCAGTAGTTTTAGTCACACGTAATAGGAGGCAAGCCTATTGGCGTCACCGGCACACGTAATATTATGGGTTATGTCCAAAATGGCCGAATGAATTTAACAAAAAGTAGCAGCAATGTTGTAATTTCGAAAAAAAAAATGAAACCCTTTGCTTTGCGGTTAAATGTCGATGAAAGGCAACCAAATCTAACGTGCCAGCCGCTATGGCACAGCCAATTAAAGTCCTAAACGTCTCGGACCATGGTGGTTTTATCAATATAATAATTAAAATATATTTAATTTCAGTCCGTCTACTTACCCAAAGCAGGCGATTCGGAACTGAAGACCCTCAAGATAATTGGTTGCTCAGATAATCAGAACTCAGATTATTGTGACTTCAAAACGTTCAAAACCTTAGTCAACGATGTGTTGTTACCAGAACATGAGTACTACTCAATTTGTAATATTAGAACAGAGTTGTAGACGCTTCTAGAGTTTTCTACAATTTAAAGATTTAAACGAAAGACTTTTGTACAATTTATAATTAGATTTAGTAAACTCTGACATCTGAAAATAAGGTTTTAAATCCGGAATGTCAACGGGATCAACGCAACTAAATGTGAATTGATGAATACAATTTTATAAAGCCATCATTATTGTATGTATTTTTCTCTTCCCGTTACTTCTTCACATATAAATGTCTGGCTTGATGATGATTTTAGGTTACGTATACCTAAGTAAGTTGTATTATGGAAAAACTAAATAACTATAAGTAATAACGATATAGTGTATACTTTCGATTGTTGGCACTTGGTGGAACCTAGAGTAATACAGATATGATGAACAAAACCACATGTACACTATACCACATATCTTCAAGCCATTTAAAAAGAACTTTATTTTTCTATTTTTTTTACCTACCTATAAACCAAAATCACATCACAAAATCCCTTCGAAGCGGGAGCGTTCATACCGCCAGTCACTGTTGGTCCCACGAAATAGGGAGTGAACCGTTTCCAATAAATAATTAATACTTACGAAAACATTTTAAAACAGTGCCCTCTATCAGAACGTTAACGAACTAGTAACCGCAATCTGCGCTATAAGTGTTTCCCTTATAATTCTATAGATGGCGCTTACAGAACAAACAAATGGAAACTTTGACGCATTGCAATTTTTTTCCCGATAACCTATTTTCGTTGGGTAAAACAGTGGGTACTGTTTTATTTCAACTATGACAACAAGATTGCTCTTTAAATATAACTATTTAAAGAGCAATCTTGTGACACTAGTAGCATGAATCACGCTTTGTAAAGGAAAATCGTGAATACAGCAGAAAAATGTAGGGAAGATGGAAATGGAATGTAAGCTTCTAAAACTTTCAGACAGGTACTCTTTGCTCAGACGCTATTTGTCGTCAGTCTCAACTGCCTACGTACTACTCAATATAATTAGGTACACGGAACCAGTTTTACTTGTTCCTTTAATTTTAGGAAGTAGGTTCGTTATAAGTTCAAATTACTTAAAAAATTACTACCATTCATTCAAAATCCATTATACTCCACTAACAGCAATTAACAATCTGGGATGAATACTTAATGAATAAGTTCATGAACTAAAATTAAATAATATGTTAGTGCCTGAATTTATTAGCATAGCAATGTTGCTAAGACTAATATTGCTTTATTAGTTTATGATATGATAATACTTTCTATAAGTTTGAAGAAACACAAAGCGTAGCTGTATTTCTATTTAGAAATCCAGACGGTTGGATAATGAGAGAATTAATTGCGCCCTCTATTCACTAGCCCCATAATTAGCCCCACGTAATAGGAGGTGAAAGTATGGTGTGTATGTGAGGATCACTTGGACCATTAATATCGTTAAAAAAATCACAACAGAAGCTGTGTTTAGTTTAGTTTGAGGATAGATGGGGCTGTGTCTGTGTTTTATGTTCACATAATTAGTTTTACCCAGAAGGTACAACCCTATTTTTTCCTCTTCGCGCAACTATGGGCAGGCTAAAGTCTTTCGACCATACCGCCCAGTCATCAGTTTTTTTTTTAATTCTTAAGTACAAGACAAGCAAAATATAGTCTTCAGTTTACCATCTTTATTTTAGTTAGGTCTTTGACCAAAGCCGTGTCATTAGTTCAATCAATCAATGAATCATTTAATTTGTGATCATAGGTACATTACATTACATTAGTTCGTTATTCGTATTTTTCTACACAAATGGTTTTCCATTTTTTATAAATATCTTCAGATTAAATTAAGTAAAATAGTCTTCAGTTTTCTTTCAATCAGATAAGTTGCACAAATATGTTTGTGTGCCAATTATTCATTTTAGTTCATTACAGAACTTCGTAATTTCCTTTCCCTCTCATCTTTGGTAACTAGTCTCAGATACGTTCCATTTTCGAATTACATTACCGCGAAAACCAGCCAAAATTTATCCGTAAGAAGGTTGCAAGATAAGGATTTATGTCAACAATAGCATTTCTTTTTTACATAATACAGTATTACTCGGATAAAACAAAGTTGTTTTTCCTGTCTGTCTTCGGAAGGTTTATATGGATAACACATGTATAACATACTAGAGTAATACCGATTATTTTAGAGGTTTCTAATGTAATGTCGTAAATAATCATTTCATCACAAATGACAAAAAAATAATGTGTCATTTGCCAATTTAACAATGCAGTATTATGCCTTATCTAATTGAATACTTTACATACGTTGTGCATTTAATTTAGACCAAAATTGCCATTCAAACCATATAATTTGGACGAATGATTTTAAGAGATATCTCATGATGAAAAAAAATTAAAAATTTATCCGTAAGAAGGTTGCAAGATAAGGTTTTATATCAACAATAGCATTTCTTCTTTACATAATACAGTATTACTCGTATAAAACAAAGTTATTTTTCCTGTCTGTCCCTATGTATGCTTAGATCTTTAAAACTACGCAATGGATTTTGATGCGGTTGTTTTTAATAGATAGAGTGATTCAACAGGAAGGTTTATATGGATAACACATGTATAATATACTAGAGTAATACCGATTATTTTAGAGGTTTCTAATGTAATGTCGTAAATTAAATAAACATTTAATCACAAATGACAAAAATATAATGTGTCATTTGCCAATTTAACAATGCAGTATTATGCCTTATCTAATTGAATACTTTACATATGTTGTGCATTTAATTTAGACCAAAATTGCCATTCAAACCATATAATTTGGACGAATGATTTTAAGAGATATCTCATGATGAAAAAAAATAAAAAGTTTATCCGTAAGAAGGTTGCAAGATAAGGTTTTATATCAACAATAGCATTTCTTCTTTACATAATACAGTATTACTCGTATAAAACAAAGTTATTTTTCCTGTCTGTCCCTATGTATGCTTAGATCTTTAAAACTACGCAATGGATTTTGATGCGGTTGTTTTTAATAGATAGAATGATTCAACAGGAAGGTTTATATGGATAACACATGTATAATATACTAGAGTAATACCGATTATTTTAGAGGTTTCTAATGTAATGTCGTAAATTAAATAAACATTTCATCACAAATGACAAAAAATAATGTGTCATTTGCCAATTTAACAATGCAGTATTATGCCTTATCTAATTGAATACTTTACATACGTTGTGCATTTAATTTAGACCAAAATTGCCATTCAAACCATTTAATTTGGACGAATGATTTTAAGAGTTATCTCGTGATGAAAAAAAAAATAACAGCGCGGCGAACGCGGCGACGACGACGCGGTGGTAGCCAAGTAGAACTGAAAATTCTGTACATTGAAAATATCAAAAAAAATAATGGCAGGGGGTGTTACTAGACCGACTCCAAACCCAAAAATGTGATTAAAAAAGTTTTTGTCTGTCTGTTTGTTCAGGCATCACGCAAAAACTACCGGTTCGATTACGATGAAACTTGGTATAATTATTCTTTAATATCCTGGGCACCACATCGGGTACTTTTTATCCCGGAAAAGTATATACAATAAAAAACAAACTTAATTTTGCGGTGCGATCCCTAGACCCGATTTCTATACCAACCGCAAATAAGTTTGTCTTGGGTTTTTTTTTTATATTGACGCCAACCGCCTGGTGGTAAGTCGTTACGACGTCTAGCGATTGTGGGCCACTCTCACAGCACACAATACTATAGAGAGTGGCCCTCAACTTGACGACCTACTGATGTGCCTCTTCACGCTCCGCTTAAAGAACCCAGGGTTATATGTGGGAGGAAACACGTGCACAGGCAGGGCATTCCAGGCCACTATCGTACGGCAGAGAAACGAACGTTCGGTTCTCGAACATGCTATCCACTGTGTGGGAGTGGCATCTCTGCTCGGCACGCATTGTTCGGGATCGGAAGGAAGAGGGTGGGATCAGATTGAAGAGCTCTTCAGAACAGGTTACGTCACCCGCAGTGGAGGTCACTAAGGGGCGCTGCACACGGCTAAGATACTATAATATTTTAACTTAAGATACAATATCGCTCGCCATACATATCAATGGACTATCACACACGACGAAGATAATAAATAATATTTCATATTTTCGTATCTTAAGATAAGAAGAATAAGATAAGATAAATACTCTTTATTATACATCGTACACAAGCAATAAATAGTAACGTATAACATACATGCCTTAAAACTAATGTACAGAGGGCTGCCTTATCGCTAATAAGCGATCTTTTCCAGGCAACCTTTGGATGGAGAGAGATATATACGATATAATGTGGGTAGTGTACAATATATATATATATATAGATAAAAGAAAGGTGAAGAGAAAATAAAAAAGGATGTGAGAAAGAATGGTTTGCGAAAAATCCGATGAATAAAATAATTACATACCTAGTAACCTACTTATAATTCTTAAATACAAAAATATGAATACAATATATAAAATAAGTACAGTTTTAATGACAGTTCTAACTACAGATCGAAAAATAATATTCTTTAGTCAAAAGTTTGAACGATCCAAGTGTTTGTGCACGCCTTACATTTAACGGAAGAGAACGGAGAGAATATAATAGAAGATATATTAGAGAAACTGTTGTTTCTGCTTGTAACCAGAGACGCCCGGCAACGGACGTCAGAGCGGCCGCGGCCTTGGTCGCGGAACTAAAAAAAAAAAAAAAAAAGAGAAACTGTTGTAGGGGGGCTTTATGAACGCAATAAACCCAAAACAATGGTTTTTAGAACTTTTGTCTGTTTTGTCTTTTGAATGTTTGAAAACGCTAATCTCAGAAACGGCTTAACAGATTTGAATTTTTGATTTGAATTTGCGGTTTGGTTTTCAATCGTTTCATAAATAAAAAAGTTATGTAGATCTAAAGTAACACGCAGGCGGAGCTGCGGGCAACAGCCAGTTATATAATACAAAACAATCTTATGAACTCCAAGGTTGTCAAAATAAGTTTTTATAAACCTTAGGAGATGAGATTCAAGTTATGTGAGTGAGAAATGAATTTAACATTTGATAGTGGCGCTTTTATCGTAACCGAAGGAAGTTTGTCGCAGTACAAAAGCCTAGTTGGCGGTTATTGAATATTTGTATACGATCGTTTTCACAAGTCGTGCTCACTCAACTCTTAACGGATTTAAAAGCTTAATTTACAAATATATACCGCTATTATTTACTGTTCCTAACATAAAAAAACCCCGTAAAGTTTCCCGGTGAATATAGGGAAGAGAGTTTCCGGTCAAATGTAATACATATACTCGCCACATAGTTACAGACAGACAGACAGACATTCGTCACGCCTCTATCCCCGAAAGGTAATAAGTAATTTAAATATGTTTTTATTTTTTAATGTTTAACTTTGTCTATTAGGTCTCTATTTCTTTATTTTCAATTTGATCCAATGAAAAAAAAAGCTAACACTGAAAAATTAAGAAACGCTTATGCCAGGTTTCTTCAAAATCATAAAAATATGTGACAGACAAGCAAAATTGTCCAGTAGGTATCTATAGACTTGAAAATAAATGTAGACGCTTCGCTCGGTCAATGAAGGAAACAATTAAAAATCAGGAGCGGATTAACTACAAGGGTTCACGATTTTAACTTTGAAAAGGATAAAATAACTTTTTGGAATATTTTGTGGGAAGTTAAAGCATTTCCCTTGTTCCTGTGGTCGTTTAGTGTGCTGAAAATTCACTTAGTAAAGTTTTACGGTAAATTTTTTCCGTTGTAACGTTTACCTACCTACTTATCCTGTTGTCTTGCTTGAACCTACTGTTAAATGATGGGTTAAATTTTCAACAGTTGCTGTTTAGATATTTTAAACGACATACGTTACCGTAAGACCCATGCTTAATGCAGTTAACAGGGAACTTTTATCCGTAAGTAAATTAAAGAAGGAAAAAGAAAAAATATTTATTCGAAATATCTTTTGCATTACAGTGATTATTTACTTCTGCCAAACTGCAACACAGTTTGTTCGCAGACGTAGCTCCTGATTAAAATACAAAACAATTATTTAAAAGTAGTTTTACATTTTTTCTTGGCCTAATACCTACCTCTAAAAAAATTAAGATCTACCTGAAGTTCGTATTCGGCATAAAAACGACTGGATCGATCAAGATGATCGTTAAGAGATAACTTGACATCTTAGACGATTAAATAGGCTACTTTTATTCTGATAAATGTTGCCCATGGAATAGGTAACGACAAGTTATTCTTTCCGGGTAGTGCCGCGAGTCACAGCTAGTAAATAAATAAGATTATACCTCTCGCTTCACAAAAATACCAGAAATATTGCACTAAGAGACCTTGCGTCCTCGTTATTTCTTTATTCTTTTATTTATTGTGCTCAAGGTAAGTGTCGCACAGTTTTATTCAATTTTGTCCAAGACACTGAGTTTTATTGGACGCCGCGCCGATATGATAGAGAGCAGTCTTTCGTATTTTATTTATTTGGAAAAGCTTTCTTCCTAGAATACTAGCAGCCGCAAATGTAAGTTACTGGCATCATCCTTCAGACAAAATATCGTATTATGTCTGTTAGTTATTCAATTCTTCCTGTCTTGGTGTGCGATATTGTTGTGCTATATAAGCCAATAATATACTATGTTACTATTATACCTAAGTATTTATTTATTTTTACTCCGGCCGCTCCTACGTCCGTTCCCGGGCGTCTCTGGTATTATACGCACCAGAAGGTATTTCTGCCGTGGTATAACTAAAACGCCGTTGTGTAACATTTTGACGATTTTTACTTTTTGATGCTATCTTAATCAGAAAAAAAATCTCTATCGATCTGTATTTACAGTATTTTCCTAACTAGAAAAGCTACTGAAATAATAAACGTAAGAAAGCCGTTATATGATTTTATTTTACTTGTGTATTATTCAAAAATGCCGTAAAGTGACTGTGTTAATCTATATAGCCGCTAAAGTTCAATAAAATCAAATATTAACAAAAAAAAACTTAAGATTGTTTCACTCGATTGCGGTTAACGGATTTTAATTCACTTTAATGTGATTAAAGTACTTTTACTGCTTTATAGTTACTCAAGTTTTTGAATAGAAATTTAAACTATATTGAGCTATAATGCCGTTAACTGAAAAAGTTAGACATAAATGTATTTAACGATACTTAACGGCTTTATAGCTTAACTTTATTGTAAAAACATTTCGACTTCATTCATCGTTATGCGCCAGTTAGCGATGTTTCACATATTGAGTAAAATCAAACTGGTAACAACAGTGAGACTATATTGCCGTTATCCGAAATTAATACGCTAAAAGGCAGCTATATGATCTCGCTGGGGGTGATGATCGGGGCGGTCGGGGATGATCCTGTGAGTTTTGCAGTGCCGCACATACGCTGGTTCGCGAGGTTCCCGCCAATTTTGGAATTATGGCGAATCGTCAGTATAAGTAAGTTTTTTATTGTTTTAGTTTATCGTATTTTATGTATGATAATTATTTTATACAATTTATAGTTATATTCACACGAGGTAATTTATATAGCACTACAGAGCAGTTATTTTCTTCTTACAGATCTCAAAGATCAAAAATCATATTAAAAATGGCTATAAACCCAGATATTGAGCCTGGAACAAATCTAATCTTGGAGACACCGATTGTAACCAACTGTTTAAACTATTTTGATAATATATACACTAGACCTTACTCAATGACCAGCAGCGTATTTGCAACATTTTATGAAACTCAAACTACGAACAACTGTCATCATTTAAGTATAGATATAAATAATTTAAAACAGGCTTTGTCAACAGCATGTATTCAACCCAGTCCGACTTTACAGCTGTTTGAGTCAAGTACTCCTGCGGAAGCAAATTTGATGTGTGATGAATTAATGCCGCCAAGCACTCCATGCAGTTATAAGGTTATAAGGTTTTCAATACAGTATGCCATGATTCGCCTGCCGCCGACCAACTTGATTTTGTTTCCGATGACTCCGCACGAGACAAAGATTACTGTCCATCTAATGATTCATTCGGTATTTCATCAGAAGAAGAACGTCTGTACCGCCTGTCTTACTCCACAGGAATCGTACCGGAGGTCTAAAAGGAGGCGAACGTACAACCGATCCCCAAGAAAGGGGATCGGTCTGATCCAGGCAACTATCGACCCATAGCTGTCACCTCAGTCATCTGCAAGGTGTTTGAGCTGATCATCAACAAGCAGCTCATGCGATACCTCGAAGATCTCTCGCTAATTAATGATCGGCAATACGGCTTCAGGCCAAAACGATCAACGGGTGATTTTCTGGCATTCGTAACGCATGTATGGGGTGAGGCTATGGAAAGGCACGGCGAGTCCTTAGCGATTAGCCTGGATATCACCAAAGCCTTCGATAGAGTCTGGAATGCTTCGCTCCTTTCCAAGCTTCCGGCATATGGTCTACCTCCTCAACTGTGCAGCTGGATGCCAGATTTCTGAACGAACGCCAAATGCGGGTCCTCTGCGATGGCCAGGCTTCTCGCTTTTTGCAAGTGAATGCCGGGGTGCCGCAGGGGTCCGTGCTGTCAC
>OY748302.1:3238917-3375571 GCA_963556515.1 Nudaria mundana
GCTCTCACCTCTGGGGACGGCTCCGCGAAGTATTTTGCTGCTTTCGACGCTCTCGACGCTAATGCAGCGACGGGCTATCCGCTATTATAGATTGTCCGTAGGTAACGGGAAGCATTGAACCGCTAGCTCAGCGCCGAACAATAGCTTCCTTGGCCGCCTTCTACGTATTTACCACGGCGAGTGTTCTGAAAGAGCTCTTCAATCTGATCCCACCCCTTCTTCCTTCCGATCCGAACAACGTGTGCCGGGCAGAGATGCCACTCCCACACAGTGGATAGCATGTTCGCGAGAACGAACGTTTTAAACGTTCGTTTCTCTGCCTACGATAGTGGGACTGGAACACCCTGCCTGTGCACGTGCTTCCCTCCTACATATAACCCTGGGTTCTTTAAGGGGAGCGTGAAGAGGCACATCAGTAGGGTCGTCAAGTTGAGGGCCACTCTCTATAGGATTGTGAGAGTGGCCCACAATCGCTAGACGTCGTCACGACTTACCACCATGCGGGCGGCGTCAATTTGGCGAACCCCAATATAAAAAAATAAAAAAATATATTAAGGTTTTTTAATTGTAAATTACTAACATTTTGAATATTTGAATGGTCCTATTATGCTAGTTTTAAGTAAAAATTATAATTATGCTCATTTTTATAACACTAAGTGGTAACAAGCAAACCATTTTAAGGGTCACTGAAGAAGAATTAACTGAAATCTGTATCAAAATAAAAAACTAGTTGTTTCTGTTATAGTATATTTACATTTGACCAAGAAATAAAAAAGAAAACAATTCTAGAAATCACCACGTGTAAAGAATGACTTTGGTCAATAAAACAACGATTTTAATTTAAAAAAAAGTTATATTTTATTCATAACTACGGGTTTCATAAATTTGCTCACTTATCATCTCGGCATTGTGTCGCTATAGTGCGTTAAGATTTAGGGTTCTTTTACTTAACTGCGTTTAAGTTTAACAATGCTTCAAGTTTCTTAATAATATGCCTAGGATAATATACATAAAAAGCGGTAAAATGAAATTAGCTGCATTTAAGTCTAACATATAGCAAGGTTAACAGCTCTTTTTTATTTAGCTAAAACGACTCAATGTGTTGTAACGGCGTTTTAGTCAATTATTATTGTAGTTTTTTAAAAGAATATTATTGGACATTGTTATTTCTTTATTAGTTTTACACTAAAATGCCGTTTACGCTATGCATAGCGGCCGTTTTTAGCTTATACCCTCTGACCTCTTTGTATTAGAGATGTTAAACTAAAACGCATAAAACGTTTTTTTATATAAAAATATATTCTAAGTACTAAAATTCATAGGATGGCATTTAAAAGTACTCCAATTTACCTATCTTTTGATATTTTTAATTTTAGTTATGATTTGTCATTAATGAGTTACATCAATTTAAAGATTTTCTCACGTTTTTCGCGCTTATTTTTAAAAAGTGGTTTCGGTAGATAACGGCATTCTAGTTATACCACGGCAGATTTCCAGTGGCGCCCGGCGGACTTTGGCCGCCTGTGTAGGTTGGTAGGAATGAGAATCCCACGTCGTTGGGTCTTATCCCGCGTCGGTGAGTGAATTTGGTTGCGTGCTGCGCCTCAGCCCTGCAGCACGCGACCCTTCTACCCTGCTTCTGTAAGAACGAGGGGTGACTATCCCGCCGTCCTCAGGCCCCGATCATGGAGGTCGATGGTCTTGGGCGTAGATAAATCTGCGGCGTCCCCGCCTTTGACTTCGGAACTCTGCGGGGAGAATACTCTCCCTCACCCCCTCGGCCGCCTCCTTCACGAGCACGACTTGCTCGCAGGACACGGCCGCGTTCCGCCTACTCGCACTGGAGACCATGGCTTGAAGCATGGTCTCCAGCGAGAGGGTACCCACGCCCAGACCCACTATGAGGTCCTGGCCCATATATATAGATACCTAATAGCGTAGTCTGAACGGCGCGCGGCTTACATAGTAACTATTTATTAATCTGTGGCGCGGCGCTTACCTGTCCAGCAACACACAGTGTTGCATTTAAGAACCTACCCACATAAATGAGTGTGGAACGTTATACAGAAACACGCTTCATCGACTCTACTAAATACAGAAAGCACGTTTCGCCGAAAACATTGTTGATAGAAAACACGATTCGCAGATATTACGACCCGTAGAAAGCACTACCGACAGAAATATTTGTTGGTAGAAAATACGGTTCGTAGATATTACGGCCCATAGAAAGCACTACCGACAGAAATCTTTGTTGGTAGAAAATACGGTTCGTAGATATTACGGCCCATAGAAAGCAGAGCACTACCGACAGAAATCTTTGTTGGTAGAAAATACGGTTCGTAGAAATTACGGCCCATAGAAAGCAGAGCACTACCGACAGAAATCTTTGTTGGTAGAAAATACGGTTCGTAGATATTACGGCCCATAGAAAGCACTACCGATAGAAATCTTTGTTCATAGAAAATTGTTCATAGATAGCCTTCTTGCTGTAAACTAAGAGTACTTTACTTAACGTTACTCTTAGGAAACACTGTTTGCTGCAAAAATTATCCAGAATACCTTGGTTTCATTGGTTGGTTGGTACGTTCGTTTTTGGACATTCTCACACAACATCATCCCAAACTTAGCTTTATCATGCTATGGGATCTAGACAACTGATAAACACACAACTCCGAAACGAAACAAATATTTGTGGATCGCACATATATTTGATTCAACCTGGGGACTGAACACTCCATTCTTTTTGGAGTAAAGCCTTTCATTTTCTAGCTCCGCGTTGTAACGGATCTCTACTCACACGAGTAGATCCGTATGATAAATTTATGTCTGCAACGCTAATTCTTCTTGAAGAAGACCTTCAAATTGGAAACATAAAATAAAGAATAATAAGATTCGATTGTTTTAATTCCCCTTTAAAAAATTTCATTCTTAATTGAATAAATCTCATTTGATATGATAAAAATTAGTTATAACTGCCATCTGCTGGCAATTAACAATTACATTTAAAATCAATGTCGGATACACTATATTCTCTAAGCAAATAGTATTTAGTTCATCCTATTATCACTAGATGGCGCTAATTATAAATTTTAAATGAATCAATTTATTAAATTTTAATAATTTACTTAATTTCAGCATGTCTAGTTATTAAACGTAAGTATAAGTAAGACACAGTACCTTAGGGGTGATTGGTTCATTAGTTGTCACTTTATAGCCAATGTAGAAGTAGAATTCGTAAATCTGGAAATGCATATATTAGTTTAGGAAGGGAATTAAGGTTTATGTTGGATTTCAAATTATTGATAGATTGGCAATAATTGATGTTAGAATATTGATTGTGCCAGTACCTACGACTACCATTCAAAATATAACATTAAAATTCCAATTAATAATAAAGTTATGATCAAAAATATGAAAGTATTGAATAGAAAAGACAGTCAATTTAGTCAAACTTAGACCCTAGGTATAATTTTGAATACAAGTTATGATTGATGTATGTATCTATTAAATAAGTAAATATATACTATGTATTATGTAAATTCAATTAGAATGCCAAGTACAAATTAAGTTATGTAGTAGAAATATTGAATCCCAAACATTCAATATTCAGGATAAGTAAGCTATAAAAATATCTTAAAATTTCACATTTAACCAAAAGAATATGCTAAAAATGAGATAAATTCTACTCCTATAAGTTCATGAGGTATCACTGTTAGCTATAAACATGAGTTGCTTATGAATTGAGAAATTCACATTATACTTAAAAATATTGGTCCAGTAACTTAGTGAAAATTCAATCTGTTAAAACTATGCTAATGCCTGTAATTATTATGAAGTACTAACATATCTGAGGAATGTAGACTACATATAAAGTAGAATATAGCAGGGAAGTAGGAAATATTAGGAGTTTAGTGGTAGAAAATAAAGATTAATTTACCAAAATTTTAACAATTCATTACAATTGTTTCTTCAAATTTGAGGTGTCCCATGATGAAGAGTGACAAGTTCTTATAAGTAGAAGCTATGTAGATATCAGAATAATAGGTAGAAGCCAGATAAACATTAATTTAGATAGAAAATTTAGATTACCAAAATTAATAACTTCAATACAGATTAAAATGTTACAATATTGTATTGTTAGATCACATCATAGAGCCTTATATTCTTAGAAGTGGTTGAAATACATATCAGTTAGATTTATATCAAGTTATTATTGCTAGAAATAATATACATGTATGAATGAAGTTTCTTGGTACTAAATTTAGATAAATAGTATATTAATTGATATAACGTTGGACTTTTCACAATTAAGATTCTTTAGAGATCGTACTAGAACATTCCAAAGCCACTTATTCAAAAATAATAATTTTATTAGAGAAAGATAATGAGGTATTCTAAACCATTATTATATTTATTAATTTTATTTAGAATTTAGGTACATTTGAATGGGTTCTGTATGTTTGGATTACATAATTAAGATTTAAAGTTAGTTAATGGTTATTGGAATTGTTGGAAGTGGGAGGGAGTGTAGATCGGTGTTGCTAGGTTATAGAATGGGTTTTACGGGAAAAGAACGAATGATACGGATATGGGAGGTGGTTTAGGAAAAAGGTTATAAAAACGGGTGTGCGGGATTCTCGTCCTCTTTTCTCTTTTGCTTTTCGAATTATCAACAGTAACGTAACTCTGCTCGTCCTCTAAGTGGTCGGTATCATCTAGTGCGCGTTTCGGTCGTCGACATGTGAGTATCTTAGGTACCTGCACAATACACCAACCCCTACAATTATTCATTATATATATGTATTTATTTTATTATACGCCTTTGTCTAGAATCTTGGCCAGATTCTATTCAGAGGGAAACACACACAATTTACTCAAGCATTTATCGCTTCTAAGACTTCTGGGGATAGAAATGAATAGATATTTATATCTATTGCATTTGGGAAAGAGATTGAGTCTGGTCTCTTGGCGATAAGTGTACGACATTACATACTAGTCCGCGCTATGAGACTAGCACTAATTTAAGTGATTCAAGATGCAGCTGCAGAGCAACGAGGAGTCGAGGAAGACGTCATTTTGAGGTCAGATCTTTTCATTCTATTAAAATCTTTGTGAATTATTTTATCCAAATACCCTCCATGTATTTACCAATGTCATGAAGTTTTACCCACATATTTTTGATAATTTAGAAATTGGTCACACCGTATGGACAACGAACTGACGGATGATTTCTAGAGTTTTAGCGTGTAATCTGATAAATATGCATAAAATTTATGGTAAAATTTGTCTAAGGGCTTGGAATGTGTACATGAACTATAAATTAAGGATAAATTCATGATTCAGTGTAATTGTCGTAAGACAAGCGTCCATTTTGTTCAGATTGAGGATGTGTAGGTGCGATAAATCCAGCGTAGTTTATAGACATCCAGCGTTATTTAAATGTTCTATATTGTCCTGGTAGTGCGTACAACATTCTAGGTACATTCTAGCTCAATGACTGTAACAGCATAATCGAATCTCCAGTGTCAATTCTAATTAGTTCTGTTAGTGCGTGTAGTAATGACTAAATAATCACTACTTAGCCAAATTTAACGAGATAATCTTGACGAAATCGTCTTGAACAGAAGTAGGAAGCGTGGTAGGAATTACCCATAAATAATGGTCATATTATCATACTTAATACCTACTACATATCTACCTACCTACCTACCTTCTTTTCTACCTACCTAATTAATTAATATTGTGAATTGGAAAGTTGTCCAAAATTGAATATAATTACAATGCTGATTCTAATATCTTTATTGTATATTACCTACATGCATATTATACTTCATACCGTTGCTTGACCACCCTGAACTAACCAGCGAATAACCTGAGGTGTATGAACAGAGTCATAAACCATTAGGAGGATTGATCTGAATTACATATACACTTTAGTGTACCACATTTCGCCAAATCATTCCTGTAATGATTGGTAATCCTCGTCCGTTGTCAGAAACACCTAAGGTGAAGTTGAATATAACAAATTATATTGTATACTTTAGTGTACCACAATTCGCTATATCATTCCTGTAATGATTGGTAATCCTCGTCCGTAATCAGAAGCACCTAGGTGAGGTTGAAACAAATTATGTTAGCATACTTGAGTGTATCTATATTTCGCCAAATCTTTCATGCAATGATTGGTAAAACCAGTCCATTGTCGGAGCTACGCCTAGGATGGCATAAACTAAATTAATTTATTTATATTAGTAACCTTTACTGTGTGATACCAAATTATATAGTTGGTGAATCATGGTAATAGGTGAGGTAACTTGGTTCATAAGCCTGTGGGAATTCCTTCTTGAATTCATCTCGCATACCTTTATTATTGAAACCGCTAATGGAATGATAGTATCAGAATAATACTACCCCCTATGTGTTTTATTATAGGAATTTCCAATTTTGTAAGATTTTGGATAGCGGATGGTTTGAGATGGAAGCATTTTAATCTTGGGTTAAATTGTTTCCTGGTATGCTGAACAAGCTTCAGTTGATATACATGAAGATGTAGCTGTATTTGCTCATCTCAGAAATCGATTAAATCTTGGTCTACTAAGCGTTTGGCGCTTGCATATTTTCAAGGTTATAACATACCTGGGTATCCTCCAGTCTACTCGGAGCTATATCTCACCAGAGGAGATTGGAATTTATAAGAGAAACCTAAGTAGTTCTAACAGCCTGGTTCGTTTAGAACTCCGATATCCAAGTCAGACTAGCTTGATATTACTTGGCACAACAATGGAATATTGAGTGAACTCCTACCCAACTTACCCACTCCTTATAGTACTTATTCTGATCTATCCGTAGAATGTAAATAACAATTACATAATACATTTCAAGAAGGCTATTCTACATAGGTGAAGGTAATTATTCAATAAATACTCTACAATAAATATGGTTGTTTTATTATACCTACTTTTCCCATTGTGGTCAAGCAAATGTATAAACTATAATCATAAAACCCATACTTACTTATCCTTCATCCTATATTAATCCTACTCGGGTTACCAGAAGCTAATTCTTAAATACTTGTATCTATCTGCTAAAATAGTTAGGAATGGATTTATGTTACATTAATGATAACTATCTTGATGTATATCTGAGTGTTTGTGGTACGGACATTCATATGTTTACAACTTCAACCACTTTGCTGGCATGGTTGCAACTAGGCTTACCGATGGTCCGGACTCTCTTGGCCTAAGGGCAAGACGAGATAGACTGTATCGTGTATTGCTGATTGTATTTCATGGGCAGCCCTTGTGAATTTGAGCACTGCTCCGGACTCACTGGATTTCCTTGACTGGACCAGATCGAGATAGAGTTGATGTATCATTGGATCAGGGTTTCTACGGTAGATGTATCCTCGGATCTTCTACAATTCGTCATTTTATAAATCATGAGACTGTTTGTATGAACATGATCTCAGATATACCAATAAGCTTTGGAGGTTCTTGCCAAGCATAACTCCTAGCTGAACTATTATGGCTATCACTGGGTATACTTACCTATTGATAATATTAACATCAATTTTGTGGATCTGGAACTCGTTCTAATCCCTTCGTGATCAGCTGTTCAAGCTGCTTCATCATCCAAAGATATCTTCACGAGGAAAAATGGTGTATGTGTTGTTTTCCAGTCGGTCTCTGCGTGCCTGGGGCAGTAAAAGACCTTTTCCAACCCCACATTGATACCTAATTACCTACTGTCCATTATCCCTCCTAATTATCATGACCATTCGGTAAACATTTAATTATTGCAACTAGTCTGTATGTTACATCCCTAGGCTCTATAATAACCACTATAATTCAATATCTTATTATAAATAAATAGGTACTCACTTGTAGTTAAAGATTTAATAATTTATTACAGTAATCTAGAATATTATCATCAATATTAATGTCACTTTTAGGTTATGTACACAATTGACACTAAAATACCTTTCATCTATTACTGATAGGACAATCTGAGTTACTAGAACAACTTGTCTAGGTTTAGGAAATTAAAAGCACTAGTTAGGTCTAACAAATAAATTAGAATCACTATAAGATATTAACTTCACTTATTTAGGTTTGAAATTAGAAGCACTATTTAGGTCTTACATTATAGTTCTGAGCGCATAATCACAAAAAAGAATCCGGTTTACTATGACACAACGTAGAGTCCTAACACTAATCACTAGACGATCGATCACTTTGGCCAATCTTCAGTAAAAGTTCATATTAGAAGTACATTATAGGTATTCTAAATGGAACTATATAGTTGATATACTATCATCTTATCAGATAGAATAGTATAATCATTCTAGACGATTATAATGCAGCTTTCCATGTATTTCAGATTCTCCGCCCAGAATTGAAAAAATTTATAATCCATGTTCAATTTATTCTAGATATAATTCCTTCCATATTCTAGGTTTTCCTTCTTCTTAGTCTTTCTCTCTTTCTTTCTTTCTGTATTTATTTATAGTCCTTTCTTCCCTCTTAGTTTATAGAGCTATATATTAGTTAGTTAGATAGTTTTAGTAAGGAAATTGTTACAGCGTCATGACTGTTTCGTTATATAACTAGTTTATATAACTAGTTTATAAACTAAATCTTAAGCTGATACTCGTAATTTAAAACCCAAAATCTAATAATTACTTATTTTTAACGTGTAAAATTTGTGCTAAGCCACCTAAAAATGTTTATATAAGGACAGTTACGCGTCGTCGATCTTCACAAATTGAATATGTAAATAGAATCTAAAAGCACTTGTCTCAAAGGAGTTAGATGGACTTGCTATCATTTTTAGGTGGATTAGCAAAAATTTTGCACGTTAAAAATAAGTAATTATTAGATTTTGGGTTTTAAATTACGAGTATCAGCTTAAGATTTAGTTTAACACTTTCAGTATGGTAAGAGGTTCGTTAGATCCCACATTTTATTTTAGCTACAGAATCTAAACTATAAAAACTATTTAATCATGGACCTATTATAAGAGAGGACATGCCCTATGCAACTGTGCACAGTGCAATCTTTAAGTAGGCACTGACGTCATAAAATTTGGGCGTGATTCATAAAAGTGGGCGTGGCTTATCAGTGTACGAGTACTATCAGCTTTCGTACATGTACATTCTGTGACAGTTCAGTAATTTTTGTGGAAATAAAAGGATACAAGAAGATAAAAATGAAGTGTTGTCTTGTATCATACGGCGGTCGGTGACACACACGGGATAGCGCGAGTTATCACAGCTTAGCTGAGATGCAAGTATAACAGATTGATGCGCTCAATTTCACAATCAGTGTGTTTTACCTTTTTGGCAAATTCATTAATAGTTTTAAACACATTCAAAACTACTGAATGGATTTTAATGAAACTTTACAATAATAGCTTATACATCAGAATAACACATAGGTTACAATTTTTAAAGATATTGTGTGAATTGTTCAAAATATGACGCGGCGCGACGGGAACGGGATAAAATCCAAATTACCACGCGGACGAAGTCGCGGGCGGCCACTAGTATGTGTCTAATTTTATTGCATCCCATCCCAAGATTACCTTTTTAGTGAAAAGGCCGTCTGCGTACATTATTTTTAAGACATGTGTAGTGTATATATAATTATTTGTTTCTTTTTTGTGTATAATATAGAGATTTTCCCTTAACCTTTGTCTTTATCTATTGACCCGTTGTACTCCTTTTTTTTATCCTGCGGCCTAAAGCCGCGGCCTCTCTTACGTCCATTGCCGAGCGCTTAAGGGAAACTTGTAAGGACGGTGGGTGGCTATTCCGTAAGTAAGTAAGCGTAGGTATTTTTGTCAAGTAGTTTTTAAGTGTTTAGCATTTTGTTCAATTCCTAATAATCTAAACATTATTTGAAGTTTAAACTCTGTATACAAGAATAAGTAGGTATGGTACTTTAATATAAATTAGTAACCTAAGTTATTGTGTCTGCGGTATTCTCAGAATTTAACAAAAATACAACCTATTTTTTGGTTTATTTCAGCTTCGCCAGCACTGCGTAAACTATTGGTTTTATAAGAATTGTTCTTTAACCACTTTTAACATTTTAAAAAGTGGGAGCAGTATTAACAACTTTCTGAGATACTTCAAATATTTACCTATATTCTGAACAATTTTCTATGAACAAAGATTTCTATCGGTAGTGCTTTCTAAGGGCCGTAATATCTACGAACCGTATTTTCTACCAACAAAGATTACTGTCGGAAGTGCTTTCTATGGGCCGTAATATCTACAAACCGTATTTTCTTTGAACAAAGATTTCTGTCGGTAGTGCTTTCTATGGGCCGTAATATCTACGAACCGTATTTTCTACCAACAAAGATTTCTATCGGTAGTGTTTTCTACGGGTCGTAATGTCTACGAACCGTGTTTTCTATCAACAATGTTTTCGGCGAAACGTGCTTTCTGTATTTAGTAGAGTCGATGAAGCGTGTTTCTGTATAACGTTCCACACTCCACATAAATAGCAGAAAATAAGTAGGTAATAACGTAGCTAATCAGAACTTAAATAGTATGGTATATAATTATGTGGTGTGTTATACCTACTACGTGCTCGCTAATATCAGTGTGAAGTGTGTGTTTAAATTGGTCTTAATAACCACAGTTAGCCTTAATACTGTATATTCAAACCTACAACGCTGGTTTTCAACCGTAGTCTAACATTAGCCTAGCGGGAATCAGTGAAGACAGGTTACGAATTAATATATGTCTTTACAATAAATAAGGAATAAAAAGCTAAATTAGAAGCTCTTACATAATGCTTTTTTTGGGGAGGTCGAGGTCGCTTTTGATAAGACCGTTTTAAACTCTGCTTATAATTCTAATACGAAACGAGACGCGGCGCGCCGACGCAGTGTCATAAACATTCTTCATCATAACTTAGTATAAAACAAAGTCTGTCCGTCCCTATGTAGGTATGTTAAAAGTATGTTTAGTACGCAACGAATTTTGATGCGGTTTTCACCAATAGAGTGGGCCTCGAGCTTTTATTTATAACTAACTGTCCCGGCGAACTTCGTACCGCATATTTTTTTCTAATGCTCCGCTATTTTTTTTATCTTCCATAAGAACCTTCTCCTGATAGTAACGATCACAACAAAAAAGAATTAGCGAAATCGGTTCAGCTGCTCTCGAGATTTGCGCTTAGTAACACATTCAGTGATTCATTTTTATATTAAGTACTATTGGTCCCGGCGAACTTCGTACCGCCTGAAATTTTGCTTATGAACCTTCCCTGAACCTCCACGAATATTTTAAGACCCAAATTAGCCAAATCGGTCCAGCCGTTCACGCGTGATGTCGTGACCAAAGGAAATAGGGATTAATTTTATATACGAAGTATAGAGATAGATTTGTCAAGCGTGGAA
Organism: Nudaria mundana; assembly: GCA_963556515.1. Classification (NCBI taxonomy): domain Eukaryota; kingdom Metazoa; phylum Arthropoda; class Insecta; order Lepidoptera; family Erebidae; genus Nudaria; species Nudaria mundana. Next base: position 3,250,330 of record OY748302.1, read on the forward strand.
ATCCGGAGGCGTCCGCTTGTAATTATATAAAATATAATTTAAAAAGTAAAAATTATGTAACTACACAACATGTATATCAAAAAATTACTATGATAACTTGCTATAACTAGTTTTGTTTAATAATGTACATTTCAAATCATTTATTTAAGTTGTACGCAAACCAACCAAGTCATTCTGTCAGTTCAACTACGCACAAAATAAAATAAAGCCGATTGTTAAATAAATCACTGTTAGAAGTAAGTTGATGTGCCAAACTAACTTTTCCAATTAATATAACAACACAGATGAAGTTGAATCGAGTACACGACATGGTTTGTGCGGACGATCTAATCTTGTAAAGTACTTCAATGTTTGGTTCAAATAACTTTTATACCAAATGAAATGGTATTTTAAATTCGCTACTTGAACAATTATTCCATCAAAGTTTGACTGGAACCATTAATTTAAAGTTACTAGCGAGTTCTTAAATTAAAATTCACTGAAGAAGTTGTTATTACGAGTAAATATCGCACTCAGTTTTCGTATGATGGTTTTAGGCCGATTCAAAAAAGATAAAATCTATATTAAATTTTAGTGGGTAACAATAGACCTCGCGAACTTCGAACTCGTAACAATAGTGGACAGCACACCGTGTATATTAATTAGACCTAGAAAACTGTAGAATTTAACTGCAGCCTGCAAAATGATTTCGATACTATTAAAATTAGAAGACCATATTATAATAAAAAAGTAGCTCGTGGTCTAGTGGTAACCGACAATGTTAACACATTGCAAACGTTAAGCAACATCTAGTCAGGCCGGTCTTGGGGTGGGTGACCATTTCTTAAGACACTGAGACCCCTCCGTGCCTCGGAGAGCACGTTAAGCCGTCGGCGTCGGTCCCGGTTGTCAAACAAAAATCCGACCGGTCTAACAACAGAACTTCGATATCGCCCATGGGCTGTAATAGAGGTCAGATGGCAGTCGCTTCACGGAAAATATCGAAGTTCAGCCGAATCGCAGTTAGACTGGAAAGCCGACCCGAACTGCGTTGGGAAAAAGCTCGGTGAATGATGATTATAATAAAAAAGTAATTTACCGCTTGACACTACCAATTTCAATATTCAACCGTGATCCATGTTTTGCTATCCGAGAATGATAAAATAATTCCTAATTTGTTCATCATCATCATCATTTCAGCCAATGGACTCCCACTGCTGGGCAGATGCCTCCCCCAATGAACGCCACAACATTCGGTTCTGCGCATTCCGCATCCAGCGTCTTCCCGCGACCTTTACGAGTCCTCGGCCTACCCACGCTGCGTCTCCCAGTACGCGGTCGCCACGCGAGGACTTTATGGCCCCATCGGCCATCGGTCCTACGATCGATGTTTCCTGCCCACTGCCACTTGACCTTGGCGACTCTTTGGACTATGTCGGTGACCCTGACTGATCATCCTTCGGATCTCGTCGTTCGTTACGAATTTGATCGCGAACTGACTATTTGATCTAATTTGATATTGACAGGAATGATTAATTATCAAACGAAAAACAAAATGTGGACTTAGATTGAATTTTGAAATTTGCTGTAAGTCGACACATATTCCGCCGCACAATTAACAGTAATTTTTAGTCCCACCTCTGCTGTCTATGAATGATGCTAAGATGAATTTCCGCCATGTCCCGTGTCTATTAGTACTAGAGTTGATGAGGAAGTGATTAGGATGAAGAGGATGTTGAAGAGGAAGAACAAACAAGCAGACGAGAGTGAAATTATTTTAGTAGTAAAAATTAATCGTCGTTCGTTTGTCTCGTTAAAACTCGGGACCGATTTGGCTCATTTTTGTCTTGAAATATTCGTAAAAGTTTAGGGATCTTCAAAATATGAGGAACTTACGCATTTTGAGGAAGCGGTAGAGGAATCCTCATCAACCCTAATTATTACTATTCTGTGCGCCACTGGAAATATCTTCTGGTGCGTACCCCGTACGACGCCCGCGGCAAGGGACATAGGGGCGGAATTAAAAAACAAGTACTATTCTGTGCTATGACTTAGAAGAAGAATATACAAAATTTCTCTGCTATGTATGAAAATGTTTGAGAAAATAAAATGTTTTTGTCAATATTTTTGTATTTTATACTCGTCTTAAGCACTTGTTTACAAATCGCAAATTATAACGAGTTTCAAACTTTCAAACGTTGTTTAGAAGTGTTATAACTTCGTAAAATATTTGTATTTATTGGTAAGTATGATGTTCAAACTTTTTAAAATAATTGCATTATTTTCACAAAAATAGAAGACATTAAAACGTCGACAAATGTTTCACCTCTAAACGAGGCATTCTCAAGACTGTCTCAGAGAGAACAGCCAGCTGTTCAACATCTTACCCCATTGTTTTATCATGAACTTTCGCCAGGTAACGCCTGATTTCATTCAATATTTACAATATGATGTATTTTTGGTTACTTCTATAAATATTTAAGTAGGATTTGAAGTTTGTTAACCTCAACGTGTATACTTTATAACTACTCTAATGGAGTGTTTATAGTAAGTTAATCAAAACTAAACTTTCCAAACTGTAAAGTAGGATAGAGTGTGTAGCAACAACTAACAGAAAGTCAAAGGCAAACATTATACAGAAATGGACTTCTAAATAGTGTAGTTGCATTTGCAATCGAATAGTTGACTCTTTTGTTTGTACTCAATGTCAGATAGGAATGATGTCCTCTTAATAAGTTTAAAATGACACTATCAATGTAATTATGTAGGTATTTATTAGATTAGATTACATTAGATTAGATTAGATTACCTCGGTGGCACAATGGTACTATGTACGGACTGCCACACTCGAGGTCTCGGGTTCGATTCCCGGGTCTGGTGGATAATGTATAATTCTATTTAGAATTTTACCCAGATAATTATCCCAGAGTCTGGAACTTGTGCCCGGTAAATGGCAATAGGCTCGCCCCTTATTACATGGGACCTAACATAGCTGGCGAGATGTGGGTGTGTTTGCACATGTCTGCCTACCCCTTCGGGGAATAAGGCGTGATGCTAATAAACTTTATTGTGATTAGAATTAACTTTATTGTACACCAAATAAAATCATAGGATACAACAGATACAGGATGTACAAAGGGCGGCCTTATCGCTAAATTATAAGCACTAATATGTACTTATTAAATAAATAAATAAAATAAAAGCAATATTGAGTAAAGTAGTAAGTATGCCAAAGTCCCGTTCATTCATTGCGCCTATTGCAGGTGAGATCAGGTTTACAATGTCGTCATAACGTATCGTATAACATTGTCGAGTATAAAAAAAACATTAGTTTCCCATTCGATTTGTATTGATATCCAATAACATACTGTCGGCATTAACTCAAATTACGTGTCCCTTCGTCCAGCATACTCACCATGGAATCCTGATATTTCATGAATGCCAACAAATTGTTCTGAAATAGTGCTAATTAGTGCCCAAAGGAAAAAAAATAGTGTTTTTATTCTTACAAAATTTACAACCATAGTTCGATGAGTATGCTGGACGAAGGTTTCTCCCAGTATACTCACCTCCGTTTGTGGAATCTGTATACGCTTCAACCATAATTCATGCTTCAAAACATTGTGCCCAAATAGTGCCAAATGGTGCCCAAAAAGAAAAAACGGTGCTCTAATAACTCTGGAGTTATAGGCTTCGTTCAGTGAGTATGCTGGGCGTAGGTTTTACGCCCACTCACTTCACTACGCGAATACCGAACGAGCTATAGGTACAAACGGCTGAAAAAATAGTGCTTGGAATAGTAATTTTGACCTAGAAAACCATTAAATTTAATTGTAAACTTCTACATACTAACGTTAAATGAGATGTTTTTGGATAAAAATATTAAAAATTCTAATTGTGGGCGGTCATGTGATTGGGAATAATTATGGTATCTTCTCACATATCAAAAACTGCTATTAAATTCTAATTTAATTTATTTTAAGTTTTATTAATTAATTTTTTTTTATATAAATGAAATTGTAAGCGTAAATGAAGTTTACTCGTATTACTTCATTGCTTGTAGGGTGAAATATTTCCAAAAAAAAATGTCTGGGCACTAATAGTCTATTGCAGCCAATAAAATTAATAAAATAGGTAGGTACCTATTTGAGATCTTGAAAATTTGTAAAAAGGAAATATACAGTATTTTTTAGTGTACTATTTTTATATTTACAAGATCCAATAGTTCGATTAATAAAAGGTTTAACAATAAAAAACATTTTTAATTACTTACATTATTTATTACTATTTAAAGTTACCCCCTAGGGGCTAAAGTAATCAGACTTCACGGCAATTAAAAACTATTTCACAGCTTTTGTTAACAGTCATTATCTTCAAATATATTATTTTAATAGTTTTACCTATCATCCAAAGTAAGACTAACATTAGTACAACAATCTAATATAATCAATTTAAATAGAAAAAATAGTAGTTTTAAATATATAAAAAAATAGTATTCCAAATATTAGTAAAACTTTCTCAAAAATAACACGTACTTTTCTAGTTTAGTAAAACTGCTACAATGTTATAATCACAATAACTAACTTACAAATAACTATAAATTGAGCAATCACAGTTTATAATAATCACAATATGTTTAAAAAATCAACCTAAACCTGATCCTAAGGCATACTGCGCCGATCCCAGATAATTTGCTGGGCTGGCAGGAGCTGGGCAAGAAAATTATTAGTTTATAATCACATTTTTATTATTATTGAATATCCTATAGTAAATAATAATAATAATCACAGTTCCGAATCACATCTTTGTATGTTACTGTTGCATGTCCTACAGCAGTACCTAAAGATAAATTAAAAATCACATTTCTGTAAGTTATTAAGAAAATCACCTCTACAGGAATAAAAAACTTATCAAACATTTATTAAAAATTTAGAATCAATCTTCATATTATTTACCTCGTATAAATAAGGCAGTGCGGTACAGTATATTGGGAATTACTACAAACTTTTTTAATAAGATCATCATAGTAGTTCCAAGTTCTCTTTGGTAATCGATAGCACTTTGAGTTGTAATGCCCCATGCGTCCTGATTCACCACCAGTAAAATCTATTAACTGCTTCGGTGGCGTGGTCGGTAGTGCATCGGCTTTCGACTCCGGAGTCTCGGGTTCGATTTCCGGGTCGAATCCAATATTTGCGTGATCCACAAATGTTTGTTTCGGAGTTTGGGTGTTTTCTATGTATATTATGTATGTATTTAGAAATATATAAGTATGTTTATCAGTTGTCTATTAGATCCCATAGCGCAAGCTTATAGCTTAGTTTGGGCTAGATGACGTTGTGTGAGAATGTCCAAAAATATTTATTATTTATTATTATTCCATTTATTCAAATTATACTCTTAACATACATTTTTTTACAATATTTATATAAAAGGTTACATATAATATTATAAAAAAATCCATGTCAGACCACCACCAGTAGCGGAGCAGGGCCCAAACTACCAGCGGTAGAGGTGACACACAGACTGAGAAACCTCCTAACGATGCGTGCCGTGTCGAGGACGACAGTCTTCTGTATCTGACCCTTGATCCAACAGTCTAGCGAGAGTCTCTTGAGATGTTGATCGAGACTCTTCGCTATTAGTCCATTTGCCGAAACGATTATCGGGACAATGATCGTCGAGTCTACGTCCCACATGGCGGTTATCTCGAAGGTCAGATCGAGGTACTTAGAAAGTTTATCCTTCTCTGCCTTAACGAGATTCTCGTCATGCGGGACGGCGACATCGACGAGCACCGCTCGGCGCTGAGCCCGATCAACCAACACGATATCAGGCCTATTGGCAACAATAGTCCTGTCCGTGATGATCGATCGGTCCCAGTAGAGCAATGCACGACCATTCTCGAAAACTGGCTCTGGTGTGTACTTATAGTACGGTACCTTGGACTCAATAAGGCCGTATTGAAGAGCAAGTTGCTGGTGGATGATCCTGGCCACTTGATTGTGCCTATGCAAGTACTCGGTGTTAGCAAGATACGAACAACCGGAAATAATGTGACGAAGTGATTCACCAGGGCGGTGGCATGCTCAACAAATGTCGACCGTACCGTCCTTAATGATATATTTCCTATAGTTGTTCGTCTTGATAACCTCATCTGCAATTGCACAGGCAAAACCTTCAGTTTCCCCAAAGAGGTTACTGAAACGCAGCCAGTTCACCGAAGCGAGCAGGTCTACGTCGGGTCCTGTTAAGACCCGGTAGAACCGCCCGTGTAGCTCCTTACTCTTCCATACATCCCTACGGTCTTCAGTACCTAGCACCTTTGGTTTACGCCAGTTCTCGCTAGCCAAGGAAAGAGCTGTCAGGCCCTTGTCAACCATCACAACATCGCAATGAATGCCACACCCATTCTGTAGGAAGTAATTCCTCAGACTGCAAACTTCACGGTTATGGAGGTTCTTGGCATTTAAAAATCCTCGACCCCCCAACTTCCGTGGAATGTACAGTCTCATGACAGAAGATCGTGGGTGTAACATTCGATACAATGTCAGTTGTTGACGGACTCGCCTATCCAGGGCGTCTAGTTCCGTTTGCGTCCACCTAAGTATGCCAAAGGAGTACAACAATAAAGGCATTACCCAACCGTTGAAAGCCCGCATTTTGTTACCGCCGGACAAAAAAACTGTTAAGAACTTTTGTCAGGCGGCTAAAAAAACGTTCTTTTACCGATTTCTTAATGTCCTCTACCGCTATACCCAATGACTCTGACATACCTAGGTATCTGTATGCTTCGGTCTCGGAGAGAGATCTGAGAGTTATTATCTCAGAAAGTTGTAAATTCTGTGAATTTACAACCAATTATTATTATTATTATAGACAAAATTTTTAAGGTGTCACCGTTTATTGTGTATGTACTCTTTAGGAATGTCATCGATTTCTACTTCAATTGACGAATTAATTTCAATAAATACGAAGTCTAATAATTCATTATTTGTATGCGTTTTTACCATTACATACCTAATAGATATTTACATTCCCTTTCAGAATCCTTTATTTTATGGAGCTTCAATACCTTTAGTCGTCAATATGTCTATATTTATTGGGATCCAAGTACATTTTTTGCCAGAACCTTTAACTTTCCAGTTCTGGTTTGTACAATGTAAATATCTGTTAGCACTATAAAAACCATACCTTTGTACTCGTATTTTATCTATTATATAAGTTAAATTACACTCAGAATTTTTGCAACTAGTAAAATCGGATTCCTCAGTATTATATAATATTAGCCAATACCTTAGAACGAATAGTGTAAATATCTTTTGGTTTCCTAGCCTTCTAAGTGATTTTCTTTAGATTAGTATACCTGATCAAACTTCTGGTATCGATCTAAATATGCAAATGAAAAACTTTGGACCACGGAATCAAAAGCACACGTATTAATAAAATGTATATATCTAATGTTCCTGAAGTAGAAACGAGTAATCATTTTGTAAAATATGTAATTTTGTACGACGATTGATTCGTTTTTTAGTTTGCTTCTGTTTTGACGCCAATCCCCGCCAGTCTTCAATATAATTTGGTTCACTTCTAATAATTGAGTTTTATTTCCATCTCATCTCCCCGTATCTTTTAAACGACTGAACCGATTTTCATCACACATAGCTAAGAACACTCCCAACTAATTCACCTTACAAAAAAAAAAACAAAATCCAAATAGGGTCATCCCTTCGGGAGCTACGATGCCACAGACACACACACATAAACACAGATACGTCAAATTTCCGTCGTTTTTGCGTCGGGGGTTAAAAAATTGTTATACAAAATGTAAGTTTTGAATTCGACTGTACTAAATCTAATGTTACGTAAAAGTTTACAATTAAATTTAATGGTTTTCGAGGTCAAAAGTCAAGCGAAAATTGGACTGATATTGGGCACTATTTCAAGCACAATTTTTTAAGCCGTAAATTGTACCTACAGCTCGTTCGGTATTCGCAGTGAAGTGAGTATACTGGGCGTAAAACCTACGCCCAGCATACTCACTGAACGAAGCCTATAACTCCGGAGTTATTAGAGCACCGTTTTTTCTTTTTGGGCACCATTTGGCACTATTTGGGCACAATGTTTTGAAGTATGAATTATGGTTGAAGCGTACACCGATTCCACAAACGGTGAGTATGCTGGGCGAAACTGTCGTCCAGCATACTCATCGAACGATGGCTGTAATTTCGTAAGTATAAGAGCACTATTTTTTTCCTTTGGGCACTAATTAGCACTATTTCAGAACAATTTGTTGGCATTCATGAAATATCAGGATTCCATGGTGAGTATGCTGGACGAAGGGACACCAAATTACGACGAGATAGATTTAGTGAGATTTCAAGAAGCGATACGGCTCAATAAACTTGTGTAAAACAACATTTCATTAAATAGTTCTAGTTATATGGACAGGGTATAATAATATATGTTATTAGAATCTCCTCTTACTGCTTCCAAGATAATTACTGACACAATAATCTCAAGCGCCCAGAACATAAATTGCCGTGACGATTCCAACAAGCCCGTTCACTTTACACCTCAATAACTCAACGAGGAAGAATTATATGAGGATTCTGCTCACCCATTACGTTTCCTAGGTTACTGAACTTTGAGCATATCGAGGAAGATATAACACATTCCTTTCTGATCATTTTGTCGCATGAATCTGTCATTTAATGAAGTAGGTTATAAAGAGGGTGATCGTTTAATAACATGAGTAAAATGGGTCGCTTTGACGTCGCTCTAAGCTGTAAAAAGATAGATTGCAATTACCATGTCTTCGACGGTTACCTTTATAGCTCAGCATAATGAAAAGGACAACCCGTCTAAGACAACACTCGCTTTTGCGATTCCTCTTGACATTCTGATCTTCTTAACATGTTTACTATAGTTTAATTAGTTACGCCATAAATTTTCATATTTTATAATATAAGTAACATTTTTGATATTTAATTTAACAGATTAAGATAGAAAAAAGATCTTATTCTACAACACGCGCTGTAATCGTACATTCTAGCAGCTTTGTGATGCCTCAGGACGCACTATAACTTTTTATCCTAACAAAAGGTTCCCGTGGTAAGTTTTCCACGGGGACATTTTGGTAGGATTCATAATCAACCCTTCATCGGCTTTTCTGTTAACTGCGACGCAACTGAACATCGATATTTTACGTGAAGCTGATCTTCATTGTTTTTTATTTCTAGTTAGTAAAGAAACACACAGAGGTCACTACTGCAACTGAGCATACGGCAGCTTCGGTAATTGCTCCTGTGGCGTCCCGAGATGTAGAGATCGGCAGGAATACAAGAAGTCGTCGTCGGCCCTGAGTGTCATCTTGTTGTGTACACTCTGATTTGGTCGTATTATCTCGCACTTTACACAATTATTATCAACAAGTCGTAATTCTCAACAATACCCGGCTTTGATTCACTTTATTGTTTTTGCTTTATTTCGGTGTCGGTACATATTTACTATAATAACGTAAAAAACATTTTTAGTGTCAATGTAAAACGTTTTTGCAACTGATAAGTGAGAGTGACAGACAAGTAACAAATAGTGTCACATTTGACATCTATGGCACGGATTGTCTTGTTCGACTTTAGTTGCGTTCGGATTGAAGCTCATCGGGTGCAATCCGAGGCGTAGAGTGGATTGACACTAGTGTGCGAACCTTTGGCTTGCAATGTAATTGTTGGGCATATTGCTTGTTTTTTATTTTTATTTTTTCTTTGGTGTATTTAATTTTAATTGAATGCTTTTATTTTTAAATAATTTCGACCTGTTCTTCGGTTAGCGTAACTGTATGTATGTATAATATCTTGCAATTTTGTTTTGTTTCTTTCTTCATTCTAAAGTATTCTAAGCTGTAAAATTTCTTCTCAGTTGCGAGTGGGTGTGCTTGGTGAATAGTTTTCTGTTGAATTATTGTTAATTTTGTATTTATTATTATCATTTATTATTTACTCGTATTTATTTTTATTTTATTATTCTATTTTATTTTTATTTTTTAACCTTTATTTTATTTTATGGATGATAGTAGTGATGAAGATAGCTTTCTTTCCTGTTCCACGACTAACGACAGCTTCCTCAGTGCGGACAGCGTTGGGTCTTGTTCGGCGGCTTTGACTTTGCATGATCAGTTATCCTCTATTTTTACCAAGTTTCCTAAGAACTTTAATATAGCACACATAAATGCCCAGAGTATTTCCTACCATCACTCTGATCTTCTGGCGTCCATTAGCAGTAACCAACTTGACGCGCTTTTGGTTTCTGAAACTTTTCTTAAGCCGTCTCTGCCTTCTAGTCTTGTCAGTATCCCTGGATTTGTATTGATTCGCAATGATAGGCTCGGTAAGGGTTGTGGAGGTATAGCGATTTACCTTCGCAATGATATCGTATACAAGACGATTTGTGCCTCTCCATCTGCACCTATTGATCGCGCACCCGAGCAGTACCTTTTTCTAGAGGTAACTGTTCGCCACAATAAGTTTCTACTTGGAGTTTTCTACAGCCCTGATTTGCGAGTCAACTACTTTGACAGACTTGAGGCCGTTCTTTATGATCTTTGCCCCAATTACAGCCGCGTAGTCTTGATGGGTGATTTTAACACTTGTCTGATCAAGGATGATTCCCGAACACATTCTCTTCGGTCTCTATTATCTTCATTAAATCTCAACATCTTGCCTCTCTCTGCTACACATCACGTGCCTAATCGTAACCCTTCTCTTCTCGATCTGATTATCCTTTCTTGTCCCGAACTTGTTGCTACACATGGTCAGCTGACTGCCAGCTTTTCTTACCATGACCTTATCTATTTATCTCTCTCTATACGCCCTCCCAAGCGGCAGATACAATTCTCTGTACTTCGAAATTACGGAAGAATGGACTTGGAGGCCTTGATGTGTGAAGCTGTGGACATTGACTGGACACCTGTCTTCGGTAGTGATGATATAGATGAAAAGGTTCGGAGGTTTAACGACACACTTACGGCTCTTTACGATCGACATGCGCCTAAACGTCGTATACGGCACAAACATACCCCCGCTCCTTGGATTGGTGCCGACATCAGGGAAGCCATGGCTGCTAGGGATAGAGCCAAACGCAGGCTAAAACGTAATCCCACTGATACTAATTTTAAGAGGTTCAAGGACCTACGTAATCGCTGCAATCGTTTGTGTCGAGATGCAAAACGTTACCATTTCCATAAATCATTAGATACTCGCGATTCCTCCGTGATCTGGAAATTTCTAAAGGCCAACGGTATCGGTAGATCTCCGTCTACTGATTGTAACGACATCGATCTGAGTGCCCTTAATAAACACTTTTCGAAACCACCTGTGACACTTGATCCACATACTAAGGCGCGCACCCAGCTCGATCTCTCACAGATACCGCTACCGCCATGTCCCCCGTTCAGTATGAAAACAGTTTCTGAAGATGACGTCCAAAAGTCTCTTCTAGCTATTACTTCCTCTGCCATAGGTAACGACCAGTTATGCTCTAAAATGTTTACCCCGATTCTCCCTGCCATTATCCCTATCCTCACCCATATCTTTAACTTTTCCCTTCACTCGGGTGTCTTTCCAAAGGCCTGGAAACAGGCACTTATTATACCACTCCCTAAAACCCCAAATCCTTCCTCATTATCCCAATTCCGGCCCATCTCCATTCTCCCTTTCCTATCCAAAGTGCTAGAGCACATTGTACATCGGCAACTGTCTTGTCACCTATCGCAGAATAATCTCCTCAGTCCATTTCAATCTGGTTTTCGATCGGGCCACAGTACGGTGACTGCACTCCTGAAGGTCACTGACGATATTCGTTCGGCCATGGAGAATAGGTCACTTACTGTGCTAGTTCTACTAGACTTCAGTAGTGCTTTCAACTCCGTGGATTTCGATGTCCTACTTGGAATCCTTAAATCCCTCAACTTCTCTACGGAGTCTGTGGCCTGGTTCGATTCGTATCTTCGGGGACGCTCGCAGTCCGTCCGCCACAATGAGCATTACTCGGAGTGGTGTAACCTTAGTGCCGGCGTCCCTCAAGGCGGCGTACTCTCTCCTTTACTTTTTTCCATTTTCATCAACTCTGCTGTTCGAGTTATCTCCTGTAACTTCCATCTCTATGCAGACGACTTGCAGCTGTATCGACGTTTTGCTTTAAACGAATTTAGAACTGCCATTGCAGCCTTAAATAGAGACCTCGCGGCTATTAATCAGTGGGCTTGTTCGTATGGCCTTCACATTAATCCCAACAAATCGCAGGCCATGATTATTGGAAGTAGGCAGATGCGTAGTGGGTTAGATATGGCTTTGTTTCCACCAGTTGTATTGGATAACTCTACCATTCCGTATACTGAAGTCGCCAAAAACCTCGGGGTCTTAATCGATTGCAATTTGACGTGGAACGCTCATGTAGGCGAAGTGAGTAAAAAGGTCCATTTCACCTTCCACACTCTCAAGTGTCTCCAAAGCTTCTTGCCCTTGGATATCAAAATTTCTCTTGCGCAGACGTTAATTCAACCCATCAACTTGGATGCCACCGAGGAGCTCCTAAATAAACTTGAGCGCTTGCAAAATCTATGTATCCGATTCATATACAATTTACGTAAATTCGATCACGTCTCACAATATCGCAGGAAACTCAAGTGGCTCCCGATCCGTCTTCGTAGAGATGCTCGGATATTGTGTTTGCTGTTTAACGTTCTACACAATCCTTCCTATCCGTCCTACCTACGGGAGCGTTTCTCATACATGAACGCACCCGATGCCCCGTGTAGGTCACATCTCCAATATCGCCTTACCTGTCCCTCTCACAAATCCGATTTCTATTCCTACTCATGTACTGTTCATGCGGTCAGGCTGTGGAACTCGCTCCCGCCGAACATACAACGCTACAACACTATTTTTACATTTAAAAGGAAAGTGAAGGAACACTATCTCTCCTCTCTGTCTTAAATATCTGTATGTATGTATATATATTATTAATATATATTTGTATATATGTATTTATTTGGATATATGTATTTTCATGTATATATATTGTACCTATATATTATTATTATAACCTAATCTGTAAATATCTATATATATGTATTTGTGTAATATAGATCCACCTACGTACACATAAGACTTATTCTACCAAGCATTTCCTTCCCCTGGCCCACTGGAAGAGATTTCTTATGAAATAAGTGGTGCCTTTGTACTCAATCTATCCTTATTGTTCATCTTCTTCTTATTTTATTTTTCATGTGTGTACATAAATAAATAAATAAACAATTTGCAAGCATCAGGTAATTTCAAGTACAGCACAAAGTGAAGGAAGACTATCTCGCTTCCCTTCCTTAACTATTTGTAAGTTAATGTATGTATGTTAATGACAAGTTATTATAAATATGTGTATTTATGTAGTTACAGTGTATATAAGTTTATTAACCTTAACAACTGTACCAACCTGCACACACACCAGCATCTAATTGAACTCACTTCTCTCCTAGGCCCACTGGAAGAGATCTCTTTAGAGATAAGCGACGCCTGTGTATACATGTATATAATTTTTCCATTCACAATATTGTATATACTGTGTATACATAATAAATAAATAAAAATAAAGTCAGTTTCGCCAGCCAGTAGGTGGCAAGCCTATTGGCATTTCCAGGGAGTATATTTGCCAGCAGGTGCATGGCGTGCAGGTGTTGAGGTTGTTGGGCCCTGGAGATGTTTGTAGGGTAGTCCATAAAACAATAACAGAACTTTAAGCAGAGTCAGTTCTGATCTTGTCTTTCATATCCTATACTTAATGTAGTCACAGTCATAGCTCATAGTTGTGTTTTATTAGTTTATGTATAGTATATAGACATAATGTGCAGATATTTCTTAGACACTTAACTTAATATTTAATAATAATACGTAGTATATATTATGTAGGTTTATGGGCGTAATATATAATTATGTATATTAGTATTAGCTACTGTAAGTAGTTATTAGTATTTAAGTAAGTTTATTGATTTTCATCATGAATTATTACCCCGGTCGGATCTGTTTCTCTAATGTCATCATAACTATCATAACCTTTGAGCACCTACTACTAGTTCTCTCTGCATCACCCTAAGGTTGACTGTAAGACAATGCCTATGACATTGCAGAGGCGGCATGGTGACCTCACGTATCGTGCGACGCAGATCGTTGCCGGGCATGGATGCTTCGGTAGCTATCTGTTTCGCATCCATCGTCACACCCCGGTGTCAACACTGCTAGGTTTCCGACAAAGACACCGCACTCCACACGTTGGTGGAGTGCTCAGCGTGGGCGAGTCAGCGCCGGGACCTCGTAGTGGGTCTGGGCGTGGATATCCTCTCGCTGGAGACCATGCTCCAAGCCATGGTCTCCAGCGCGAGTAGGTGGAACGCGGCTGTGTCCTTCTGCGAACAAGTCATGCTCGCGAAGTAGACGGCCGCGAGGGAGGGGAGAGGGATACACTCCCCGTTGAGTTTCGCAGTCAGCGGCCAGGGCGCCGCAGACTCATCTACGCCCAGGACCATCGACCTCCATGATCAGGGCCTGAGGACGGCGGGATAGCCACCCGCCGTCTTTACAAAAGATTAACTCACTGACGCGGGATAAAACCCAACCCCAACGTCGCGGGATTTTTTATTCCGACAAATGAAATGAAATGAAATGAAATGATTTATTTATTTGTATAGGTCACTAAATGGCTCTTACAAACGTCAGTAAGTACTTAAAATAAAAAATGTCATTGCTTCTATATTTACATGTAATGCCAGATTCGCAAAGTAATAAGTAGAACCGAGAGAAAGAACCTGGCAATAAAACTCTCGGTCACTCTTTTCAAATAATTAACTCATTTACACATTTTCTTAAGACTAAATGTGGACGAATGTACATTGGTCTCGTGTCAAAATCAAAAAGAGTGTATAATACAACAAAAAAAATTATTATAGTCGCCTAAGTACAAAATATGCTACAATTACGGCATTTTAGGAGGCGACTGCACCATGCTCAAGCCAGACACTTTTATTAAGGTAATCAACTGTCTTATAATATGCTTTTTGACATAAAGTGGTCTTTATAAAGTTTTTAAATTTACTGTCGGGCATACAAAGAACCGATTCAGGCAATTTATTATAAAAGCGTTTACCTTCCCCCTTGAAAGAATGACTAACCTTGCTAAGCCGATAACACGGAGGGAGTAGTTTATTTTTATTGCGTAGATTTCTGTCTGTAACGTCACTTACTTTAGTATAGCTAGATATATTTTTCCTGACGAGTATGTTATCAAATATATATTGGGAAACATAGCATCAACATAGCATCACGCCTTTTTCCCCGAAGGGGTAGGCAGAGGTGTGCAGCAAACACACCCACATCTCGCCAGCTATGTTAGGTCCCATGTAATAGGGGGCGAGCCTATTGCCATTTAACGGGCACAAGTTCCAGACTCTGGGATAATTATCTGGATAAAATTCTAAAGAGAATTATACATTATCCACCAGACCCGGGAATCGAACCCGAGACCTCGAGTGTGGCAGTCCGTACATAGTACCATTGTGCCACCGAGGTATATTGGGAAGCTACAGTTAAAATATTAATATCTTTAAATCGCTCCCTAAGAGAATCTCTTTTACCTAAACAATAAATGGCACGGACTGCCCTCTTTTGTAATATAAAAATTGTTTCTATATCTGCTGCATTTCCCCAAAGTAGTATTCCATAGGACATCAAGCTATGGAAGTAACCAAAGTAAACTAGCCTAGCAGTAGCTACATCTGTCAACTGCCTAATCCGTCTCACAGCATATGCAGCAGAGCTAAGCTTATTAGCTAAAATGGTGATATGGTCACCCTATTGTAATTTAGAATCTATTGTTATTCCTAAAAAGGTAGTATTATTTACAAATTCTAACCTTTGGCTACCCAGCACGACATGGACGTTTGCTTGTCTGACATTGGGCATTGTAAATTTAACGCATTTAGTCTTTTCTGCATTCAACAATAGGTTGTTTGGTTTTCAATTTGAAATATCATTTAAAATATTATTAACATTATTCGCATCTGTACTATGCCGATTTACTTTGAATATAAGTGATGTATCATCCGCGAACATTACTATGCCAGCTTGTGCCTCGATCATGCAAGGCAAGTCATTACCATAAACCAAGAAGAGAAAAAACCCTAGAATTGATCCCTGAGGTACGCCTATTTTGACATTAGTTCCGTTCGACTTAACGTTGTTCACATGAACAGTCTGCAGCCTATCTGTCAGGTAAGATCCTAATAGTTCTACACTGTTTAAGTAAATTCTGTAATTTTACATGCAAAAAAATTACATAAACCTGTAAAATTCCCTTAAAATCTGGGAAACTTACGGAAAAATATGAAATTTTACGTAATTTTCGTGAATGTTACATTTATTCCTTAAAATCGCCAAAAAATCGCCAATTTTCATGAAGTTTTACATAAAATTTATGTTATAGTCATGTAAATAGTTAAGTAAAAATAAAGAAAGGTTAGGGCAACGAAAGTTGCCCAAGGATTATGTAAAAATTTTTAACAGTGTAAGGATTTTTTGTCAAAACCATACCGACGTAACTTTAGCAAAAGTGTCTGATGGTCAACACAATCAAATGCTTTAGACAGATCGCAGAATACCCCAATAGCATCCTGCGATCCCTCCCATGCGTCGTAAATCAAGCTAACAAGGGTTACTCCCGCATCGGTGGTAGATTTTCCGCGAGTAAAGCCAAATTGCTAGCTGTGGAAAAGATTGTTGGTCGTGAAGTGGACTTGCATTTGATTTAGCATCACTCTCCCAAACACCTTACTCAGAGCTGGCAAAATAGAAATGGGACGGTAGTTACCAAGTTCTGACTTAGATCCCTTCTTAAATAATGGTATTAGTCTACTATTTTTCATTAGGTTAGGGAATATACCTTCATCTACACATTCATTAAAAATTAGTGCCAAGTCAGGTGCAATGATATCAATTACATTACTTATTAAGCTAACTGATATGCCCCAGTGATCTTCAGACTTTTTAATTTTGAGATTTTTAAATGCTTTCAAGACGTCACTAGGGTCTATATGTTTGAAGTTAAATTTAGATGAAGAACCAATATTACTTTCGAGAATGGCCACAGCACTGTGGGCACATGAATTAACAGAAGAAGTTACTTTAAATGGAATGTTGGTAAAATAATCTTCAAATGCATTTACAATACCTTTCGGAGAGGTTATATTCTTGTTTTCTAATTTAATTTTAGTAACAGTATCCCTCACTTTACATTTACCTGACTCTTTGTTTATAACTTTCCATGTTTCTTTTATTTTACTTTTATTTTGTTACAAACCACCGAAGAGGCCCCACAGGTGGCCAAAGTCCGCCGGGCGCCACTGGAAATACCTTCTGGGGTCACCAGAGACGCCCGCAGCAATGGATATGGGAGAGGCCGCGATGACGCGGATTTAAAAAAAATGCCTATGACATTAAGTCCGCCTATGTACTGTTACTGTGCATGAAGTGTAAATAAAATAAAATAAAGCAATGGTAAGTAAAATATTTAAAAAAAAACGTTTTAAACTTATTTTAAATTTCTTAATAGCACTATTTTTCGCAGGATTAAAAAGACAACCAAACGTCGACAATTGTTTCGCCTCTAAACGAAGCATTATCAAGACTGTCTCAGAGAGAACAGCAAAATTTGTGGTTAGAACATATTTGCTTATAAGTAAACGTGTGCAAATTTCATTATCGCGATGTAGGATTTTTTCAGCCTTTCCTATAATATTCACTGATGGAATTTTGGTTCAGATCACTGAATGGTAAGTGATTTATAACCGACATCCAAAAAAGACAAGTTTCTTAATTTAGACTTCTTTTTGTTTATGATTGTTACCTGTTTAAATTATTTCCCAGAGTTCCCCTTCTAATTTGGTCCCATTACAACATTTATTTTTATTCCCATTTCGGTATTTTAAGTTGGTGTCAATAGTTGACACTATCTATTGTACTCATATTATTATATGGTTCAGTATCTCAAAGCAATGAGTTTGCTTAAACAATTCTTAACATATTCAGAAAGAAATTATAAATAGATCACAAAAACTGATGTCATCGGCGCAACTCGAACCCATGGCCTTTCCCCTAACAGGGGGACTGCTCTGACCAGCTGAGCTACGATGACCACTATCGACAACATCGAATTTTTGCTTATCATATTAATAATTTCTACATCGCGCTATTAAGGTTAGCGTTGGATCCACCTACCGCAGTTCTACAGAACTAACGGTACCAGTGTATCGTGTTACAACAATATTTAAACACTGAATTTTTAGATGAATCCTTACCAAATCCATATATTTCTGTGTCTCAAAGCAATGAGTTTGCTTAAACTATACTTAACATAAAAAATTATAAATAGATCACATATATGGTGCCCTGTAACCACAACGGGCTTGTACTCTATATCGTGGGACTAACAGAACTACCTACTGGCAAAGTGTGGGTGTGTAATACGACTCTGTATATCCCCATAGGTAGGCGTTTGAAATACCTTTAAACATGTATGGTTTTAGAATTAGTTACACTTTTGAGCGTTCCGTACCCAAAGGGTAAAACAGGAACCTAAGACTCCGCTGTCCGTCCGTCCGTCTGTTACCAGGCTGTATCTCATGAACCGTGATAGTTAGAATTTAAATTTTCACAGATGATGTATTTCTGTTGCCGCTATAACAAATACTAAAACACAATATAACTAGGAGCTGCGATCGCTGCCGTAGTACTGCGCTGCAGCATGCAATTGAGCGAAGCGACTATTTCTAATAAGGCATTTATCAATCTATAAGGAGCAGGTTTTGTTCAAGGCCGAATTTTTATTTAGGACCCTCAAAAAAATTTTTGACATATTTTTGGTCAATAACTTTTTTTGAGGGTCCTAAATCAAAATTCGGTTTCGAAAAAACCTGCTCCTGAGAATGCTTGATTTTTGAGTGAAAAAAAAAATCATGAAAATCGGTTGGGTAGTTGTCGAGAAACCATTGTACATCGAGTTGCATTGGAGTCACCTGATAAGGAGCTCCGCTCGCTTCACTCAATAAATATTTAAGGGGGCTCCCATGGGGTGCCACTGGAAATTCTCTGTGTGCTAACCAGAGGCGCTCGGCAATCGACGTTCGAGCGACTGGGGCCTTGGGCTGCGAAATTAAAAAAAGGAGGCCCTAAACAATAAACATAATTTTTTGCCGTTCTGGTACGGAACCCTTGTGAGCTTTGATTCGCACTTGACCGGTATTTTTGAGGACTTTTTGCTACTTTAGCTACAAGTACGAACCAAATTGTAAGCCATTTTAGACTCAACTGTTTACTTATTCTGCGAAAGGTTTTAAATGAGTTTATGTTTTTGTTGTTTCAATTGAGAAAGGGATAAAGTTAGCAAGCAGTTTATTTTCGTTACGTTATTCTCGTTTCCAATTAACTTGGACGTTTAATCTATTTAATATTCATAGCTTCTCGTCAACATTAATATAACTACATCAATACATTGTACTTCATAACATAGCATTAAAACAAGGTCGCTTCCGTTCATAACATGTATGCTTAGATCTTTAAAACTACGCAACGGATTTTGATGCGGTTTTCACCAATGGATAGAATGGTTTTCGAGGAAGGTTTTTGTGTACATAATTTGTCAAGCGGGTGAAACTGCAGGCGAAGCCGCGGGCGTCCGCTAGTACTGCATAATTTATAGTAGGGTCTTGTAACCTGGGACCAGCATAGTTACTGGCGGAAAGTGAACGTATAATTTGCGTTTAACTGCCGCTTTGGGGAAATCGGCGTGATTGGGCGTTTTCACATAGCACGATAACGACACACGATATCGTCTATAATATCGTGACGATATTGTAAGTAGTAGCAGTAACTAAATGTAAATTATCGTCACGATATCGTGCAATGTGAAAACGCTCATTATGTACCTATGTTCATTCCGTTCAGTAGTTTTTTAGTGAAAGAGTAACAAGTAGACAAACATCCACACAAATCGTGCTTTTAATTTTATTTGGAAGTAGGATTGTACAGAAACTAATATTACTTAAAGTAGTTGAACGACACAATAAGGAATTACATTCTATAACAGACATAAAATAATATTTACTACATTCCGTTATTGAATAATTTGCAATAAACTTAAAAACTACGGCACAGATTTTCATGCTGCTTTCACAAATAAATAGAATGGTTCTCGAGGAATGTTTTAAGTATGTAATTTGTCACGGACGAAGCCGTGTGCGTCCGCTAGTTAGTGATAATGCCACATACCACTGACGTCATATATCAGCGAACTTATCGACTTAATAAGTAGTTATTTAGCTCAATTCCAGCTTCGTTTCAATATATATATATCTATAAGTTTAAAAAATACTTAAAACTAATATATAAATTTAAATCTCTATAAGTTTAAATGTGATATTACAGTATGTCTATGTATACATACTGTATTATCACATTACACAGGCATGTTTTGCAAATTTGAGTCTCTGATAGATCTACTCCACTGTTCACACATTTGACGAATATTTATGTGAATACTTAGTAAGCCCGTTTGTGCCCGTGTGGTAAAGTCAAAACCTCGAGTTAACGCTCGGATGGTGATGATTTATGTACTACGAACAGAACCTTTTTTAAATTAATTACCCTTCCAGCGCAAGTTTATCAGCAATACAATGTTCGGAAGGTCTGATTTACGCCACTTTAGGGTCAAAACCTCCAATTACAAAGGACACGATTCCAAGTGATTAAAAACAAAACTTTCCAGTTCACAATTTTCGTTTTTAATTATAAAAGTTACGCGCTGTGACGTATTAGTTATGATATTAAAAATCAATTGGAATTTATTTACGCAAAATTTTAAGAAAGATAGGATAGGATAGGAGGTTATTAAGAAAAATAATCATTTCCCGGTAAAATTTTTGCTCTGGACATCAAAGGAAGCTCGTAGTCGCTACTGTAATGTTTATAATTTTGTAGGTTAGGATGTCAATGATAGAAATAAAGTATTCATTTAAGACACTATATTTTTATTGCAAGAACCTTTAAGATAATACAGGGGAACTGAGGGTTCCCCTCGGCAAGGTTTTAATGTACTTTTAGCCTAGGATACAATTTAGGTCTATTCTAGGTGCTATGTTATTCAGTAATACAGGATATATGGTTGGTGCGCTTGGTCGGTAACGATAGAGTATCTTTATGAAGATACTGTGGTAATTAAGGGTAATAGGTTAAGGGATTTTATAGGATACTTTCCCGGTGAAATACGCCACTCCTGCAAGCAGGCAGACACCGTCTCTGTTCCGGTCTCTGCCCACTCCAGGCAGAAGGAAGCTGGGTTCTCACCCAGGTAGTATGGTAGTACCGTAAGCCTCCTGTAACAGGAGTTAAAGACTTATTCCATGCATTATAGCCACTGTTATTATCTAAGCGCCTACCACGCCGTACATATTATGTGTACATACCTTTCGGAGGCGAATATCCAAGCTTCACCCGATTAAATCCGGCTGACCATGCACAGCACGCATGCGTATCATGCAGGTCGGTCTCTAGCCAATCCTGGTCAAAATCAGGCAGACTCCTGTTTAGATTTGGTAGGACAAAATCAGACGTGACACGTGTGTCACACACAGTGCACTCGTACCCTGAAATCAACGAGAAATCCCTCTGTAAAATTATACAGCAGACACGCTAACAACGCCAGCGACAGGAAGATTTCGGTTAAAACTCACCAAACGTTGAAATGTTAATATTAATGGTAATAGAAATAACCCGTGCGGGTCAGTTCGCTTGTGAGAATGTAAAGATGGTTGTCTCAACTTGTCTCAAAGTCCAATGGCCGACGCGCCGCCCGGCGTCCAATCACAGCTCACCTCACGAGATTTAATGTTGCCAATGGATTATCACAATTTCAACTGGAATTTAAACAGTTGAAATGGAATATCGACAACACCAGTCAGTGGCCTGTTTATTTTTATTAGTCGGGAAACGAAACGAAATGAAACGACTACCTCGGTGGCACAATGGTACTATGAACGGACTGCCACGCTCGAGGTCTCGGGTTCGATTCCCGGGTCTGGTGGATAATGTATAATTCTCTTTAGAATTTTACCCATATAATTATCCCAGAGTCTGGAACTTGTGCCCGGTAAATGGCAATAGGCTCGCCCCCTATTACATGGGACCTAACATAGCTGGCGAGATGTGGGTGTGTTTGCACACCTCTGCCTACCCCTTCGGGGAAAAAGGCGTGATGCTATGTTATGTTATGAAACGAAATGTCCTTAAAAGTAAAACTATTCCAAACCGGTCCCACACGAATTTATACTATTTATAGATACTATATCTTTTCGTACCCAAATTTACACATGCCCGACAATTTTGGAAAAATGTAGAAATTTTGGGCAGACTAGACAACTTAATACAAAATTCTTTGTGTAAAATTTTAAATGTAAATATTAATGACCGGGCCTGGGTCCAAGCGTCTCTTCCAGTTCGCTTGGGGGGGGTAGGTATTCGTAGAGTCACAGATGTCAGTCTGCCAGCATTTCTGTCGTCGGTCCATAGCACCGAAGAATTAGTCAGGAAAATTTTGTCAAATACACTGATTGATTCCGAGGTGCGATGCAAGACCGATGCCATAAATGCTTGGAGGATGTCTTGCCCCGACACTGACCTGCCCTCACGCCTAGGCTCACAGCGACTGTGGGATTCACCGCTCTGTAAATTGAGAATTAATACACAAATTTACACTTCTGTCAATATTTCAGAGCGTGCACGCCTACTAGCTGTTGGAGAATGGGAGTCAGGAGCACGAAGCGATGGAAAGAGACCGGACGGTATGTCGTTGCTACCGTGGAAGATGGGAAGGCCTTTGGTGTGGGACGCTACATGCGTTGACACCTTAGCACCTTCACACCTTCCAAGCACATCCGGATGTGCCGGCGCTGCTGCTGCATCGGCTGAAGGCTTTAAACGGCGTAAATACCTAGCAGGTGATTACATATTTGAGCCGTTTGGGGTTGAGACACTGGGATCATGGGGTCCGAGTGCGCGCCGCCTTTATAGAGACATTTCTAAACGCCTAATCGATGCTTCTCAGGACCAGAAGGCTGGCTATTTTCTGGCCCAAAGAATAAGTATCGCCATCCAACGTGGCAACACAGCCAGCATTCTGGGAACCTTCCCAGTCGGCAATGACGCGGAGGACTTTTTAAACGATATTTTGTAATGTAAATATTTTTAGTCTATAATTATGTATATTTTGTATATTGTAATTCTTATTGTAAATAAATATATCCAAAAATATTTATAGATAAAACCTATAAACAGTTGAGTAGTAGAACTGGTGCAAAAGTCGCAACACCATATACAATGCGGCTCCATCGGGCAACACTGCCCGACGAACCAGACGGGCGGCGCCCCGTTTTACGCAGAAAAAGTTGAAAACAGCCTATGACTTTATGAACATAAAATACAACATTACACTACTACATATTTATAGGACGCAGTAGGTTTGCCGATGTGGCCAAAGCGGTTTTATAGTAAAAACCTTAATGATCTAATGAAGGAAGCTCAAAGTAACTTCAACTGCTCCTGATAACAACTCGATGATAGTCATTTGAAAAGAAAATCATAATATTTATATTTAGCATGAACTAGGAACTCCCTTACGATCGAATTCAATATTCAAGAGGAACAATTTGCAACAAATATAAATATTTTCTAAGGATCTTCATTTCATAGCTTGATGCCATATAAAAGGACGGTTATCTGCATAAGGAATGGTGGCACCCCAAATTTGCTTAGGGCTTGACTTATTGTATGGAACCTTAGATCAAAAATACTTATGGAACCCTATCTTACTTAAGTGAGGGTAGGAACGTAGGGTACATTCAAATTTATCGGCGATGTGTACGTAGTTATATGGTGCTTAAGTTTAGGTATTATGAAGAGGGAACACTTTATATGTGACAGACCCGAGCGAGACGTAAGGGGAGAGATATTTTCGAGGGATACAAGTGCACTGGTTCGGTGGCCTGGTCGGTAGTGCATCGGCTTTCGATTCCGGAGTCTCGGGTTCTAATCCCAGGTCGAATCAAACATTTGTGTGATCCTCAAATGTTTGTTTTGGAGTTTGGGTGTTTTCTATGTATATTATGTATGTATTTAGAAATATATAAGTATGTTTATCAGTTGTCTAGATCCCATAGCACAAGCTTATAGCTTAGTTTGGGTTAGTTGAGGTTGTGTGAGAATGTCTAAAAATATTTATTTATGATTATTATATATTACTGCGTTTAACGATGTTGGGCCTCGGAGATGTTCATAGTGCCTGTTAGCACCCCTTATTGATACCTCGGATACACGAAGACACTAGTGTCAGTGTCGCTCAGTGTCAGTGTCGCAGCCGTGGAGACTAAAGTGATTCGTGTAGCCGAATTACTTGAACTGGGATAATAGATAGACAATAATGTCGACACTAGGACTTCGTATATCCCGGCCAAGACACATATATGGTGTGGTGACAAGAGCCGTGGTGCCTCTCCGAACACAATATTTAGTGAAGACGAAGTGAGGGTAGTTGAACAAACCCGCATTTCACGAAGACGACGATGAGCTGAAGCCTGTCCACCCGTGACCACAGCTCTTCTAACAAGGTCGAAACGTCGGGTAATAAAGAGGTATGTATATATCTCAATAATCCCGAAATCAAAAAAGACCCGTTTGTCTTAAGTTTATAACAAGAGACATATTTTCAAAAATATACTACTATAATAATAATTTTAATATACTACTATAATAATAATTTTAAAAACAGTAAGCGACATTCAAAATGAGAAAAAGGCTTGTATCTAAGTGCAAATGGAAACTATCCTTCTGTTATGAACACAATGAAACGTAATTTAAGAGAAACAGAAACTCATTTGCAATTCTCATTGTAAAAAACTTGGCCACGGTCCCACAATATATGGTAATGAAACACCAGCACCACTATTTCATATACTTTTCCTTGCTTTAATAAAATTGTCGGTTCAGTCGCCCGATAATTACTACAAATTATTTTTTGCATCTGTCTTATTTTTTTTGTATTTTATGAAAGGGGTGCGTCTCATAACGTACAAACTCATTTGGTCTAATTTCATTTTATTATCGTTCATAAGATATAATCAACGTGTGATATACCAACTGTTGATATAATTTCTTTACATATAACATTTATTTATTCTAAAACTTAATTAGTATAACGTTGTTTGATACAACGTTTATGTATTCGAAAATCATTTGGTCTAACGTTTAATATTATATGTATATTATTTATTTAATCGAAAATCGTTAGGTCTAACGTTTAATTTATATAAAAATCGTCATTATGGTTAACATCCCGACTCAGTTTGTTTTTAAACCACCCAGAAATAGGAGCCCCGCGAAGCGGAGCTCCGTCGACCTATCCTTTTGCATTGTGTTTTTAAGGGTGCCTTCCGTTTTGCCGAAAAGATATTTTTTTTGACCAAACAAATTTTAGCAACCTTTTTTTATACCATTGCAATATTTCGAATGATTTTAGTACGCATATTTTTATTTGGTCAAATTTTTACTTGGCAAAATATTACCAAGTATAATAATGTCAGTATGGCATTTGGTCTTTAATCAAATGATTTATAAAAGCAAACAATCTTCAGACAATAAACGTTTGGTGAAATGATCTGTTAAGACAAAAAAATATTAATTGTAATTTGTTTTTAGTAGGTTACCCGGAACTCAACTATTTAGATTAGGTTAATTTCTTCTTTAAACAAAATCGGTAGGTTAAGTTAGGTTAAAACTGTGAACTGCTACGCACGAGCCGAGCAAGTGAAGCGAGCGGTGCCGCGGCAGCGTCCGGCGAGTGCCAGAAACGATGATTTTGCGTAAAAACTTTGTATTCCAACTGAAGTATTAGACTAAATAAAAAATGTTAAAAGTACTAGTTGGTAAACAAGTTATAGTTTAAACGTTAATTTCCCAAACATTAGGTTTAGTGTCCGACCGAAACTGGTTTATACGACCGAAACCGAAACTGAATTTCAGCAACGGTCTCAGTTTCGAACGAAACTGAAACTTTCTTATAGGGATCTTGTTTTCAGAGAAAATGTATAATAATCTATAAAATCTATAGAAAAAGAAAGGTTCTCTATTAGATCTAATCAGTAGGTACTCAATGTATTTTAAATTATTTATGTTCGTGAACTATTATGGATAAGGTTTTAAATTGAAAAACAGAAATAAAATAAGTATAAGTGTTAATTTTACACGGATAACCAGGTAGGTATCTACTCGTTTAATTATAAGTGTTAATTTGTAAAAAAAAAACAATTATTATACTAAGAAAGAAATTATAAATAGATCACAAAAACTGATGTCATCGGCGGGACTCGAACCCACGGCCTTTCCCTAACAGGGGGACTGCTCTGACCAACTGAGCTACGATGACCACTACCGACGACATCGAATTTTTGCTTCATATCATATTCATAATTTCTACATCGCGCTATTAAGGTTGTTGTCGTTTGCCCCAACATCAAGTTCAGTGGGACAAACGAGAATAGAAATTAAATATTTAATTAATTTCCCGTTTGTCCCACTCAATGAAATGAAAAACAATTTTGGGATGGTATAGTAAGAAATTACACATCAAGAAATTCTGATCCATGTTCAATTTTTTTTTTGGGTTGTTCCGAATTTGCTAAGGATTAGAATTATATAAAGACGATAGTGAAGATTCCAAATGGTCAATTCATATTCCCTGAACTTTAAGTGCTTGTATTTGGAATTTTACTCTGTGGTGTTAAAGTCTGGAATTGTGAAACAGGATTCAACGAAAGTGCGCCTTTCTTACACATTCTTTTATGGCAGAGGAAAAGAGACGCAAATAGTTATTATGAATATTCCCAGTGCACCGATGCATGACAATAGCACCGATAACATTGTGTTCATTGCAAGTGTCTTATTGGTTTATCCCTGATGCTCGCTCGCTATTTATTTTTATCCTGTTAATTTAGTCCAATTCTAACATTTGAAAAGTACTGATGTCGTGTTATGACAACTTTGCAATGTAAGTGAAATTAACTCATAATCTAAAATAAAAAAAAATCTAAAAAATGTCACATGACATGAATTTCAACATCATTTTAGAGGTCTTTGACCATGCTGAGTTGATTGCAGCTGATCTTGAGTCCTTAACTATTACTGTTCTCGGTTTGACGTTGTTTTGACCTTGACCTTGAGATCAGAGGTCAAAGTCAAGTTCATTTTGGGGAGTTTTCAACTATGCTAAGTCGATTGGCGTTTACACTGAGTCTCTAGCTCTTACCGTTCTCGAGTTGAAAGTTGTTTACGGACGGACAATACGAGATTTTCGTTCCGAAAACTCTAAAAAATGATTGTTAAAGATCTTAACTAAGTAAATATAAAATAAGAATGAGAAAATAAGTGACGGATCTAATAATTGTTCTACTATGTTGAATAAGAGTAATTGATCTGTGATTTTAGCCATAATAATTATTTAGAAACTGTTACAATCTTATTAAAACGATCTATTCGAGATAATTTTTGTATATTCATTTCTTTATAATTGTATATTTTTAAGTATAAAAAAACATTATTATATTATAATTAAGGTTATTAAATAAAGAAGAGTCATTGATCTGTGATTTTAATGACTTTTTTTTACTTTTAATCTATTATATACGTGATTTATCTGTATTAAAATTTAAAGATTATGTATTTGATGTTTTTTATTTTACTTATCACTGGATATTAACTTTAGTTTCAAATGATGATACATTAATGTTTGTACCACAAAAACCAATTTTTAAATTAGTGGGGGCAACGGGAATCGTATAAAATATCCTTCCCGTTCGTCCCACTGAACTTGATGGTGGGGCAAACGGGAATAATCCGGCGTTTCGATAATGGAAGGTTTGTTGAAACGACTGACAATTTACTATTAAATTACTGCCTGCAAGTTTATTTTTAGCGTTAGGATAAGCTGTGGTATAAACTCGTAAAAGACGACGAAACAACGACGCTTGCTTCCTCGAAGGGATAGGCAGAATTTCATTACCTACCCACACTTCGCATTCTATTATTATTTCATTGGTGTTACAGGAACCAGAACTTCGTCCGATATCCGAGATGAGGCTTAGATCTTGATGGGCCACTGTACCCAACAGCTTGTGCACGTTGCCCGTGGAACAGCTTTAATAATTACAGAAAACTTTTTAATAATAAAGCTTTCCGTTTGTAATAAAACTCCTAGAGCATACCTTCTTGTAATATTATTTCGTTTATTAAATAATACATTCTCACAGTACAAAGAACCGTAAGAATCAAAGCCGCCCGGTCAGGCGGTTCTGTCTGACAAGGGATCGCCTGCAGCCCTCGCCTCGGCCTTGGAGCTCGCTGACAGACAAGCGTATTACCCCGGTTTATACCACCCATTGTATCTGACAGATTATGCTTGTAATTGCTATCGTAAAAGTATTTTATGAACCCATTTTACAAATGCTTTTAGATAGGTAATGTTTGGATTACCTAAGATTATAGGAATGCATCTTTAGTCCTTGCTGTTGGAATTTAGGTTCCGGTAACGGTAATAGGCTTGCCCGACTCACAATAATTTTAACATAGGTTTTTTTTTTAATTCCGCGGCTGAAGGCCGCGGGCGCTCTGACGTCCGTAGCCGGGCGTCTCTGGTTATAACATAGGTAGTATAAAACAAAGTCACTTCCGTTTCGCATGTACCTACCTATGCTTAGATCTTTAAAACTACGCAACGGATTTTGATGCGGTTTTCACTAATAGATAAAGTGGTTCTCGAGGAAGGTTTTTGTGTAAATAATTTGTCGAGCTTGAGAGTCTGCTCTGTAGGACTTATTAAAATAGAGAAATATCTCTCACAATAACAATGAAATTATGGGGATGATGACTGATTTTGAAAAACTGTCCTAATGTATCTACTAGTACCAAAAAAATGAAACATTTCTGTAGGATACAAAGTTTTATTATAAAATAAAAGTTATTTTATTTTTAAGTCCAAAATAGGTTCCAAAACGCTCGCCGGTGTCATGGCACCTGTTTGTGACGTCACTGAATCTGCTTTAAATGTATAACTTATATAATTTGTAGGCATTGATCAAACTTCATGCGAAACCAAAGTGACGTACAGCCCTCCAAGTATAAGTTGACGTGTGGCAAAAAATGAAACTAATATAATTGTATGGAGTTATTGCTCTGAAATCTTATTTTTGACGTTTTTCGTTGAAATGGGGCGCCACCATTGGCACGCCAACTTATACTTGGCAATCTGTACGTTAAAGAGGTCGTGACGTCATTCGCTCTGATTGGTATTTTATAGTTTTAATTTAATAAATAAAATATCGATCTCACCTTCAATATGAAAGACAATAAAATTTATCCAAATCTATTAATCCTAAATAATTAAATAAACATAAAATTTTAGTGATCATTAACTACAGTCATCACCCTATTGAGGTTCTTATATAATAATTATTTAATGGGATCATGTCTCACCCCATTTAGAACATTTCCAATGTTAAAACAATGGAAAATTTGATGTCGAAATATAGATACTCGCAATTGCAATGATTTCCTAACTAGAAGACATGTTAAATGTCGGCATATGTTTCACCTACTCACGAGGCATTATCAAGACTGTCTCAAAGAGAACAGCTGTTGTTACATTGTACAAGCTGGTTATTATTTCCTCTACAATTACTACAAGGAGATTACTTTACGTTAGGGACTTAATCAATATTAATATAAACGCAGCGTTCAAACGCTACTCAAAGGGGACGTAACTCAAAATTACTTTAATTCGTAAAATTGGCAAGCTGACAACTACAGGCTACAAAGACCCCAATTGACGCCGAGGTGAGAGGCGTCTGCCGTGAATGTTTCGAATATCGGCAATCAACGACGTAATTAAGTATTAGCAACATACTTTTTCTCAACTCAACTCAACCCAACTCAATTTCTGCAGTCAGAGAGACTATGAACTTTCTTTAAAGTGCACGGTAACGGCAATAGGCTTGCCCCTTTTACGTGAAACCAAAAAAATACTGGCTAAGTGTGTAATGCATCTCTGCCTACCCTTTAGGGGACACAGGCGTGATGAATGTCTGTCTGTCTGTCTGTCTGCCTATTAATAAATGTTGAATTTCTGGGCCATATGTTACTGATTTACAAACGCGTTCCTGGCCACGATATAATCTATTACAACACAAAAATTAATCATAATAATAACTACGTTAAAACAAAGCCCTTATGTTCCCTATGTATGCTTAGATCTTTAAAACCAGGTAATGGATTTGAATGCGGGTTTCACCAATGGATAGAGTGTTTCTCGAGAAAGGTGTTTGAGTATATTTTGTCAAGCGGGCGAAGTTGCGAGTTAGGTGCTAGTTTAGTTACGTTAATTTAAATATATTACTTATAATACATTACTTTGTTTGATGCACGAATTTTATAGAATCGTAATACTATTGTAAAAGTTATCAGCCTGTGACCACGGCTGGTGTAATGTGGTTAAAATTGTCAGACAATAAAAGGTAGAATGTATAATATACGCCGTGTAAGTTTCCGTATTCAAGTAAAATATAGACTGGTAATGAAACGCGATTTAAAAGTTAATAGCAATAGTGTAAAAGTATCTTATTTATTATTATATTAACTTTTAAATCGAGAGGTTTATGGTGTAGGTTGTTCGAAGGAAGCAACAGGCACATCATGATCATGAACCCATTGCCTAAAGATACGCGCTTGTAACATTTTACATTTACCTTTATTTCAATCTTTGTTTCTTTACGGATGAGAATATTTCCTTGTCGGCGAATAGTCTCTTATTTTATTTGTACATATAACCACACTTGTTTTAGTAAAGGGGTAGTCAAAAGCATATTTATGGAACCAACTAAGTTACTGACCGATTTCGGATTTTAACCCGCATCTTGGGTGTATAATATGACTATGCTTACTCTTTGAGGGTCCAAGTGTGATTATATTTTACAGCTTTATGAATTACAGTACACTACAGGCAGTTTCACCCGAGAAGAATAGTTCTCTAGTTTCCTATTTCCACGGGAATTAATTCCCGAAATAAACAGTAGTCTAAGTTACTAAAATTGTTGTTCTCTTTATAACATCATTTTTACTATTACAACTACTTTATTCATAGGGTGCGTCATAAATTTGATGCGACGACGTTAGAATGTCAAGAGAATATAAAATACCTTTACTCCGGCTGAAAGGAAAATTAATATTGAGTGAAACTTTAGCAGAACATCCACTTTGCAGACATTAGCCGCTGGGTAACAGAGTAACGTTGCTCTTTATAAATCATTATAAGCTTTGTCTTATGCACGAGCATAAAATAATTGACTGAGAGCGAGTGTACAATATAGCGTCTACTTTTAAAGCCCCACGTTGGGCGCCACTGTAACGAAGATGAGATCCTTCTCTACACACTAGGGTAGTTTCCCCTGACTAATATTAAATAAGAACACTTAGGATGATTTTATACATATAATGTTTGAGATAACGAATTACAAGTAGCAATGCCACGGCTGCGGCTTAAGGGTCGTGGATGCTAAATGATTCTAGACAATGTTAAGTATTTAGTTTAGTATAGGTTACAGGTTTCAGAGTCCGAGGCGTGTGCTGGATAAGGGAACAGCAACGTCACCTGGGAGTATTGTAGGCCACCCAAGAGATCGAATGACGTGTGTCATTCGTTTATATAGAAGGCGGTCCTCTCGCAAGGGAAGTAGTTGAGGTGCGGAGAGGCTTCGTCACACGCGCAGCTCGCATGAAGTGGTGTGACGTCAGGCACCGACGTCCCACTCGAAAAATATTAAAAAAATTGTGATGGTAGTCCTTGTAACAAACTTTAAAGGAACACTATAATGGATCAGATAACTGTTTGGTTGAGGAGTTCAAGAGACTATTATGCTTGACTACGGATCCTATTCTATGCGTGGCCCGACACGTACTTGGCCGGATTTTAACGGTAAGGAAGACTATAATGTCATTTAACACGAAATGAAGATAATAAATAAAATAAAAGGTCTTGTTTTGGGGAACATTCCGGTCTAACCCGCAAGTAATACATAGGCATTAGGGGTCTACTGAACTAGTCCTTGATGGAGTTGATCCTGACATTTCAGATTTATCGTCTGTCATATTTTCTGAATCTCTAAATCGCCACATTGCTATACATTTTGTTATTTAAGAGTAATGTAAAGTTTTGTTCAGGAGTTATTGTTTGCCTGGTGATAATCTTGATTCAAAGGTGCATACAAAAAGTTCTCAATTTATCATACAAAATTACATTGAAACATAGAAGTTATATATATTTTTGAATTCCTCTTCAAAAATTCTTCATTTTGATACCCTACTTGATAAGTTTGACCAATTTTTTTTGACAACGTATAAGTGCGGATAAGTGCGCCAAGACGCCATAATATACTTTTTATTAACAGTGACACTCGGGTGATAATTACCTTTGATTTGAGACCCCATTCGTCGGAATTCGTCGATTATGGTCAATGGGCGACCACTAGTTAGTAGAAGTTATAAAAAACACCTAGATAAAAACGTATTTATAGGACATAAATATAAACTAAACAGATTATTTGATCTATAAGTCCCAGTTCCTCATATTTCAAAGATAAATCTCTTTCATTTTATGCGTAATTTTCACTACAATGTCCTGAATAATATTTACTTTTTGTTTAAAAATTATAGTCATAACTAAAGATGAATTTCTTGGAAGCTTGGAGACAAAAAAGACATTTTTAGGTACCTATACAGTTCTGTATTGTCATCGAGTAATGAGTTCTTTTATTCCCAGAAATAAGTTTCCATAAACAAAAACAAATAACGAGCGTAAGAAATAAATACAGAAATATAATAGACTTAGAATGGGTCGATATTGACCTAAATAAAATGGCCAGTTTATTGACACTGTGTACAAAGACAAGCTGAGAAGAGAATATTATAAATGTGTCGCGAGTACATCCGCAGCATCTAAAACCTCCCGGAGCCCGTAGCTCATAGGGTGCCCCAATATCTCACTATCCCATGAAAAAGGGCCTTTTATATTTATGAGATAACCGACATGTTCTATTTGTTATGGAAAGTGTTGCCAGAAACTGAATTACATAGAGGTCTCAAGGAAAAATTCTTGCAGTACATGCACGTATTTGGGGCATCTTAATATCGACAGCGACACGATAAGAGTTTGGAAACGGGTAACTAGGTATATTATTATATTTACGGTATTGAATAAAAATCATGTTTAGTATCTGGCAATAAGTATTGCACATTTGGCGTTTGCTTTGGTATTTTCACTTGTATAATGACTAAAATCACATACCTACGTAGTGAGTGATATTATTGTGTTTCTGAGAGGAACAGAAGCTTTTAGTAGGAATAAAACCACGAAGCGGCGACAATATGGTGATATGCATGCTTGGCAAACATAAGGTGGAAATCATACTGTCGATTGACGTACATGACACTTCATGTATACAATGAAGACCATATAAAAGCAAATATATTTCTCCACTAGTTTTACTTTTATCACAGAATAGGGAATAGTACTTACATACAGAACTTGCACTCCGACTTTAATTAAAGCACATTCTTTTGTTTACGGAGAACATAATTCGAATGTTAGGGTTGTCAGTAAAGCAAAATATATACCAGCATAATTTGACGAATAATTATTACGTTAATACCTTAATATCAACTCTTTGGTCAATGCCGTGTCACAAACAAGAGACAACCCTTACTGATTTACAACTTCAAGTTATCGCTGACGTCACGTATTTTTTGCGGTTGTTAGGCGAGTGACATATGCCTGCTTTTATTCACTAGGGTAGGTTTTGCCTTACAGCATCATGAGAGATAGCAGAAAAGTAAAGTTGCCTTTTTTTTTAAATCGTGGTGAATAATCCTGACTTTTGGGTCTTACTTTTATATTTTAAAGTAGATTTACACATGACATTGTGTTTTGGACATAGAGCTACACAGTCGTCGTATGGTTTTGTATCAATATGACATGTGCCAGTTATAATTTCTACTGTTATCTTTTATCCTGTAAGCTTTTCTGCTGCATTTCAATAGCGACCTTTATTGAACCTAGAATTTAAAATTTAGCTGAAACTTGTAATGCACTGTTTCTGTCAAACTTTGTAACAAGAATAGTGTGTCGCTATCGATAAATAGTCTAGTGTTTAGTGTGTCTGTTTGTAAATTCCTGGCAAAACCAACCGGCAATTGGTTTCGTGGTACTGCGTGATTGAAGCACGAAAGTATGATTTATGCTATACAAGTCCAACCGCTGAATTATTATGAGGGCTGTGTTTGAAATGGGAAATGAATATTAGTTTACATTTCAAATTCAAATAGATGCTGAGTATCTTATCCCCTCTCAGTGCCTCAATCCTACAGTAGCCTACCTAATATATTCGCAATTTTCGAGACTAATAAATCATCTGTAAAAATTTAAATCTTATATTTACTTGAACTAACTATCATCTATATGGGTGCCGCGGAACGTAGTGGGTATTCATGCTGACAAACGAACGAGGGTTCTGGTAAGTACGAATACTCTCAATATAATTTATATTGTCTATGACTTAGTGCTCAGAAACGGCTGTAGCACAAGTAGAGTAGAGTATTAGGCTCGTCCCCTATTACCTACGTGCATAGACTTGAGACCGCACCGCAGGTCCGAAATTCGGATGCTTTGTGCCTACGTTTGTCCAACAGAGAATGAATAACAAATGCCTCTGTCTAAAACACGTGGTTTTGAATGTGTCAAGTTCTTTCAAATAGAATTTCAGTTTGAATTTGAAAAATCTAGTACTTTCCATTCCAGAACTTCACAGAATTAAAAAAAAACCAACAACAGGAATACTTCAAGGTTGGCTATCAAGAGTCTATGTAAAAAAAAGATTACCGTAAGTACAAAAAAAAAGTTTTACAGATGTCGTTGTTATTTATAGCTTGATACAAATACCCGAGTTGTATTACCCTCGGGGTCGGGAAATGGTGTAGGTCAAGCGATATCCGCGGAACAGTACGAATGGTAATAACTTCTGTCTGTATGATGGATGACCAGGCAAGTTACTTGAGCCGACTACAAAACAGCTACAGGATCAAATCTGTTTATCGGAGTACCTAAATCGTAATAAGATTTATTGTTGTTATTGCTGTAGTAGTCAAATATTTAGGTTACAGATATTATCTGTAACCTAAATATTTGTCAAGTCCTAAATATGGCAAATGGAGTTGATCTGTAACTAAAGGATAATAGATGCATGGCTATCATATAATATAACAAAGTATAAAACAAAGTACGTCCGTCTGTATATATGCGTAGATCTTCAAAGGTACGTAACGGATTTTAATGCGGTATTCACCAATGGGTAAAGTGGTTCTCGAGGAAGGTTTTTGTGTAAATAATTTGTCAAGGGCGCGAAGCCGCGGGCGTCCGCTAGTACTGTATAATATACACTAGTTGACCCATCAAACATTGTTCTGTCATATAAATATCAAGGAATGGAGGAAAATGTGAACTATGAAAAAATGGTAAAATATTTCGGTTAGCCAAGATATGAGAAGCACAGGTTCCCCGCCAGTCAGTTGGATCAGATACAAATTGAAATACTTATATAAAGCTACATGACTCCTACCTGCTTTAACATAGTAACGGTAATTGGCGATTCCCCTTATTACATGGGATCAATAAAACTACTGTAAAGGTTGTGTAATGCACCTATGCCTACTCCCTCGGGAAAGTTACTAGGTATGCAATGCATTATGCTGTTGCAATAATTGAGCTGAGTTTGTCGATCCGGGTCAAACTCCTAAACAACTGGACCAATCTTTATGAATTCAGATTAATGTACTCACGGTGATGGTCACTATGACCGTGCCAAATTTCAAAAAGATTGGTCCAGTCGTTTAGGAGGAGTTCGATCACGAACGAAATACACGAGTCGCCTAAGAAAGAGCTTCGCTTCGCTCAGCTCAATAATATCTACTATACATAGAAAAAAAGCATCCAACTACATGTATATTAAAATTTGTAGACCTATTACTCCTCTCTAGACACACTATGCTACCAAAACAGTAATGAACGTTTGTTCGATAATGATCGCTAATCAACCAAGCTACCGATAATGAAATCCCTCGCATAATGGGAGTAGTCCCATTATGCCGTAGGGCAAGCACCATTAATTGGTTTAGTAGAAGATTTACAGGAAAAAAAGCTTTTATTTTTTGAATTAACTCATTTAACAATTTACCGGATACGAAAAAACACTTTTATTTTTTGAATTAACTCAATTAACAATTTACCGGATACTTAGGAGCAGTAGCTTTTTACTTAATTACTAGCTTTGCCGTTAACTTGGGAAGACCCCTTCTGGCCACTTAGGACGGATTCCATGTTGGACGGATTCCATTTCGGACGAGTTCCACATTGGGCGGAAACTGTAGAGTCATGTTTAAATCGTTTTATTAGATTCTGCAAATAGTTCTCCTATTACAGCAAAATAACCCTATGTCCACTTTAATCCATTAAACAGATTTTTATGAAAAATGAATCGTTATGGATATACGATGTCCACTTTAATCCATTGAAAGATCCATCATGGATTTTTATGAACCTTTTTTTACCTTTGGCACTACTGCTTGGGACTAGCAGTAAGTAGTGTCATGGGTAATTCTACTTTCCCATGATGATGATGTCCTCCAAGACGTATCCGTCGACGGCGACACCCTGTCAGTCGGAATTCTGCTTCCTGTCATGAGCCCGGATGTGACTTGCAAAACCAAATTTGGTTTTGAAAGTGCGGTCACAGAGTGCACAGTGAAGTTCCCCCCGAACATTGTATGTGTAGGTTAAGCGGGCTTAGGTCGACACTTTCAGATATGCCGCCTGGTCTCCAGCTCCGACAGGCGACCACTTTCGAAATTATCGATCCCTTCTCGAACGGCCCTACGCCACTCCATTCGCTGGGCCGCCTGGTTTTCCCATTCATCGGTTGACAAGTTTGCAGCTACTAAGCGGCGCTTCTTAACATCCTTGTAGCGCAGGTACTGTCCCCCAGACTGCCGTTTTCCTGAACTGA
Source organism: Nudaria mundana (assembly GCA_963556515.1). NCBI lineage: Eukaryota > Metazoa > Arthropoda > Insecta > Lepidoptera > Erebidae > Nudaria > Nudaria mundana. The sequence continues at coordinate 3,287,612 of OY748302.1, forward strand.
GTTCCGAGTAGAAGACAGTTTTTGGCAGTCTATGGTTCCCCATTCGCACAAGGTGTCCACACCAACGGAGCTGCCCCTTCATCAGCATGCTCTCCATACCCGCCATGCCTGTCCGACGCAGGATCACCGTGTTAGGAACTCGGTCACGCCAACTTACGCGTACTATTGTGCGAAGGCATTAGAGATGGAAACCATCAAGCCGCTTAATGTCTCCTTTGTAGAGGCACCAAGACTCTGAGGCATATAGAAGCAAGGGTCTTAATGTATAATAATAAAGGGAATAACTGCCTTGTACACATAAAGTTTTGTGTGTAGCCTAAGATCGTGCGAGTCCCAGACGCGATTGCTCAGGCCACCGAACACTGCTGCGGCCCTAGCGATATCTCCGACCCCAGACGATTGTCGTCACGTATAAGACTGCCCAAGTATCGGAAAGTACCAACTTCTTCCAGGGCCCTGGCATTCAGGCAAATGGACGCGGTACTCGCGGATTGGCCCCTCGCGGGCTGCTTCAAAATGTTGGTCTTTGAGGTGCTGATAACCAGGCCAAAATTCCGACACGATTCCTGCAGATTATCGAGAATCTCCAGGAGATGGGTCACGTTATCAGCCATTAAACAAACATAATCGGCGTATTGGATCTCAGCAATAGGATTGGTTTCCTTTCGTTTGGCTCTGAAACGCGACAGGTTAAAAACACCACCATCCATGCGAACATTCAAAGAAATCCAAGACTCGCACTTCTTCATAGCATCGCCAATCACCGCAGAGAAGTAGATGGCAAAGAGTGTAGGGGCCATGACGCAGCCGTTTAACTCCGCCCGTAACTGGAAATGGTTCCGAGATATTATCTTCGTGGCGCACGCGAGCAAACATGCCGTCATGAAATTAAATTAACTAGTATTAAATTCACTAGTTTAAGTGGGCAGCCACACCTCTCCAGAACAACCCACAGGGCGGACCGTGGTATACGATCGAAAGCCTTTTCTAGGTCTACAAAACACAGATAGAGATCACGGTTCTGCTCCAGACTCTTCTCCTGGAGCTATCTCAAAACAAAGATGGCATCGACAGTACCCCTCTGGGGTCGGAAACCACACTGACTCTCCGGCAGAAAGCCCTCCGCCAGTTTTACAAGGCGAGCATTGATGATGTGGGCCATCACCTTTCCAGCAACAGACAGTAGAGCAATGCCTCTGTACGATCCACAATCCGAGAGGTTACCCTTTCCCTTATATAATTTTGTAATAGACGCATCCTTCCAGTCCTGCGGAATTAATTCCGTGTCCCATATGTGTAGTATAAGTTCAAACAGTTGGGACTGGATATTTTGCCCTCCATATTTAAAAACTTCCGAGAATAAGTTGTCAGAACCTGGAGACATTCCATTTTTCAGACGCTTAATGGAACAACAGAATTCCATCAAAGAGGGTGGGCTTGTGAGGTCCCACGAGGTAGATTTAGCATCCAAGGAGTTCCTGATATAAGACATGTCCGCTCCATGAGTCCCCGGATTGAGTACCTCTTCAAAATGCTCCGCCCAACGAAGAAGAACGTCTGATTCGTTGGTTAACTTTGTTCACGGGCATAAACAGGCGCCGTGTTCCTACCAGCGCGGGCCAAAGACAGCCTTGAGACCCTCAAAAAAACGTGCAGTCTGGTTTGTGTCTGCGAAAATTTGCAGCTCCTGAGCTCTAGCAAGCCACCACTCATCCTTTAACTCTCGCACTTTTTTCTTAAGCGTTTGATGCATCAACCTTTGCTGCTGTTTATTCTTGCTGCTGTTATTTCTAAGAGAGCATCTATACTCCTCAACCAGTTTCCGCACAGCCGCATCAGACTCATCAAACCAATCCTGGTTTCTCATGTGCACCCTACCAACCACCCGCTCGGAAACATCGCGCAAACTGTCAGCGTAACAACGCCACTCATCATCAGTTGAAGGTCCCGCGGCACCAAACTTCGACGCAAGGAATTCAGCATCAAACTTCGGTCTTTGTAATGAAAGATTTACCTGGACCAAGCGATGTGGATAGTGTAAATTTTATTATGAGTGAACGTGGTAAGAAAATATTGTTATGTTCAGGACATAAATATAATTTTGTGATGAAAAATAAAAACGCTTCTACTAACTGGTGATGTTCAAATAAAATTGAATGTTGTACATGTTATATATTATTTTTTTTTTTGTCTATTTATCCTTTTATTATATTAAGTGTTATTTTTTGTTCTGTTATTCTTTAATACACTAGGATTTAAATTAACACGAATGGTATTTTATTATTAAGTATACTTCCGCCCAATGTGGAACTCGTCCGAAATAGAATCCGTCCAACATGGAATCCGTCTAACATGGAATCCGTCCTAAGTGGCCAGGGGCACCAAGGGGAAGACCTTGGTGCTCTTTAGATGCCTTTTTTTTAATTCAACGTCCGTTGGCGGGCGTCTCTGGTACCTACGCACGCAGAAGGTATTTCCTGTGTCTTCTGTCTTGACATAAAATGATATTGTATTAAAAATATTTCTAATCTCCATTTGTTGTACGCTCGGCCTGCAGATATTCTATTTAGTGTTAAGTAACACCTAACCTACTGGTTGTTGGAAATTTAGTTAGAATCAATAGTGTCCGGTAACGGCAATAGGCTTGTCCCCTATTACGTGGGACCAAATATACTGGAAAAGAGTGGGTGTGTAATGCTCCTCTGCGTACCCCTTCAGTATACTTGATTACAGTAACACTTGACACAACAAAAGTTTTAATTGTATATGCAACATGTAGGAGAAATAAAGGCATTTTTATTTTATAACTTCAGGCTTATCAAATGAGTATAAATAGATGAAGACACTTGACAAATTTGCTGAAACAGTCGAAGACTTGGCGAAAAATCGGCCAATTTACATAAAAACCTTTTTAAAACTTAGGAAGAGTGTTAAGTTAATCGTTTTCTCTATAATATCTATTTATAAGAAGCCCTTGAGTAAGTGTTATTTGTTTTCATCTAATTGCCACTCGGAATAAATCGCAGTTAATAATTGATGGTAAAACTTTGCCAATTCTACTTTGAAATAGAAGTTTTGCTGTTACAAAGAGTATTTGGCATTTCGTATTTGCTTAGAATATGAAACTTATCAATTTCTTTGAATGTTTATTCGGTTACATTACTAGCAAAAGTGTGTGTTTCATGCACCTCTCCATACCTACCCCTTCAGTCTTCGGTTTGGACTAAATCTTAACTATTAGTATATTCAACGAATTTATAGACCTCTTTTTGTAAAAATGGAATGACAAGGCATGGTTGCGGCATGAGAAAAGCTGTAGTAACCAAAGTGGCAAAAGGAATTGAATGACGAATTAGATGGTTCGGGCACGTAGAGAGGATAGCCGGAATCTAGCCAGATCTATGAGGCGAGTTTGAGACGGCAAATCAGTACCAAACTTGGCAAACGTATCTCAATCAATTTGAAGACAACTTAGCGAGGTGTCAGGGGAAGAGAAGGTAGGTATCGCGCTGATTAAAGGTGAAAGTTATGTGTGCCAATATCGCCATCGTAGAAGGTAGAAAACCGTAGTGTCTGCTTACCCCGAGAAATGTATGTACTCGTATTAAAGTAAAATATTAGCTAAGTGAAATCTAAGTTACACATAGGAATTTCTTCTCATAAAATCTATATAGTTAAGTATGTCATTAATTCAAACTTTGTCTGCAGAGAGGAATATTTTATTAGGGACACCCATAACGTTTATTGGAAATTAATTAATAACTTTTACTAATAATGATTCAGCTTTTACGAAACTTCAGAAGGCCATAAAATATCAGGCACCATATTTTAAACGTCTTTGTTTTCTAACAAAGAAGTTTGGGAGAATCTTCTCGAACTAAATTGGGTGATGTGTATGGAAGTGGTGAAGTTAGAGATAACTTGGGGGCGAAGAAGTTGTACGTTAAGCAATTAAGTTTCTCTGTAGTGGTGTACCTATCAACATATTAAATATTGTTGCAGTTTTATTTGTTCATTAAAGGGACAAGACGACACATAATATTAAATAAAAGAGTTGAATAAAATGCGAAAACTGAATCGATAGGGCATGACTTGAGTGAAGTAAAATACAACAAAACAATATTATTTTTTGCTGAAATGAAATTCGGTGAAACAATTTTCGACCTTATAATAGCTAGCCCTTCATGAGTATCAACTATCACGTTAACTTTTAGATACGGGCACAGCTGCAAGCATTTACAGGTATTCTAATAATTCCAATGATCTGATAGGTAGATCGTAAACTCCAATAAGGTTAGGTCGGTAAGTTAGCGCTGACGGTAAAATCGTGTTGGGGTCAAGTTAGCTGGTGTACGTGTGAATTGAACGACTGGCGAATTTATTGTCGACGAAAATTGGATAGATGTTCCGGAATTGAGTTCATTTCAAGCCTTTAATACCCCATTAATTTATTCTGAGGATGTTTGGATATTTATTCACGCGTTAAAACATTAAACAAATTTGCATACGAATTGGCAGATCATAATTTAAACATTTCATTAATTAACCCAGGTACTTACGTACCTATTTGTTCTTCGTGATGTGTTTTCATACATAAAACGGTTTTCTCGTTCTATTTTCTGATTTATTCTTACTGTTGTAGTTTCCAACCTAGTGCCAGATTTTTTTGATTTCACTACTATGAGTTCTTAAGCCCTTTTTTGCGTTTTTTTTTCTTTTTCAGCTCAATGTTGCGTCCGTCCCCACGTCTAATGTCCCTGGTACACACGGAATGAGTTCTAAAGCTTAGTATGACTACATTGGTTTTACTTCCACAACTCTTATGTACCTTCTGCATCCTAAATGTGACTGTGTGGAATTAGTCAATCGACTTATATTGCCACTGCCAGGCTCATAGTGCTGCTAAACCGCACATTGTTTTATTTGTCTATCTTATTGGTCGAAGCAACTTTTCATTTCGGCTAATTCTAGAACTCGCGAGATCTAATACTAAGCACTAGTGTGATAAAGTGGGGAATACATCTCAGGCGACGGAGAGTTGCGACTCAGATGTATGTTTAGGATGGCTATCTTTCGATATATCAACGTTCCCTTTGTAAACTTATCTTTATTTGACGACGATCCTCATGGTTAATGAACGCTATTTATCCAAGTAAACACAATCAAACCATTATCTAAATTATTTTACTAAGTCATACTGAATGACATTTTCCTTTATGTATTTTTCTAGACAGTTGTAAATTTATGAAAACCCAGCATTAAGGTTTTATGTAGCTTACAATTGGTTTCTCTCTTTCGTCTATATTTCAAGTAAAAATGTCAAAGAGCAAAACGCCTAGTTCAGGCAAATGTTTAAGTCGTCCAACAATTACGCTTCAATAAACTTAATTGCCTTTTATGTAATGATAAATTAACACCAACAGAATTATTATTTTACAGTTTGGAGTTAATTTAGATAATATTATTCAACATTTTGCTCAAATAGAAAATGAAAACCAAGAGTTTATTTTATCGTGTATTTCGTAAGTACCTAACAGATGTGACTAGTAGTCAATGACGGAACTGCGGAACGTTATACGAAGAAATCAGAACGTAAAACAAAGAAATCTGTAATCTAATCTGTAAGAAATTGTTTTAACTTCTTTGTTTGTCAAACCTTCGGTTATTTATGAGACCAATGCTACCTACGTAACCAGTTACATAATTAAGAATTGTTGTAAGGCAGATGTAGACGGGGCATGGCAAGACACCGATTTCAAATATACAGCTCCGGAGGCCCACTTCTTATTCCTCTCCTCGATCCAGTTTTCCCCTACCCTTATACCCCACGGGTCACGCACGGTAGGTACTCATTCACGGTACCTATTACTACTATAAGAATTATATTATATTATCTGTGCTGTTTTCATCAGATGGACCTGAGCCGTATAAAAAAAAGCTATGTTTAGGTTCCCCTTCCAAACACCTTTTTTAGTTTCCAAAATTTCGACTGTAACCAAAAATAGTGTAACAATGTGGAATAAGTATTTGGATGGTATTTAAACGTACTTCAATTTATTCAAGGTTCTCTATATTATTTATTTACAATAAGAATTATAATAAACAAAATAAACATAATTATAGACTAAAAATATTTACATTACAAAATATCGTTTAAAAAATCCTCCGCGTCATTGCCGACTGGGAAGGTTCCCAGAATGCTGGCTGTGTTGCCACGTTGGATGGCGATACTTATTCTTTTGGCCAGAAAATAGCCAGCCTTCTGGTCCTGAGAAGCATCGATTAGGCGTTTAGCAATGTCTCTATAAAGGCGGCGAGCACTCGGACCCCATGACCCCAGTGTCTCAACCCCAAACGGCTCAAATATGTAATCACCTGGTAGGTTAGCAAATTTACGCCGTTTAAGGCCTTCAGCCGACGCAGCAGCAGCGCCGGCACATCCGGATGTGCTTGGAAGGTGTGAAGGTGCTAAGGTGTCAACGCATGTAGCGTCCCACACCAAAGGCCTTTATTTATTTTATTTTATTTAATTTATTCCCATTTAATTTAACTAATTTTGCCTTTGTTCCGCCAAATATACTGAATATGCACCAAAATATATTCACTATATTCACCAAAATATATTTCATAATGAGCACCTATTTAAGAATTGTTGTAAATTTGTAAAAATAGTAATACACCTAATTTTAAAAACAAGCATTAATTTTATTAGTTTTACTTCAGATAATGCACTGCAAAATATATTTTAATCTAACACCAATTAATACCCAATGTAGATTTATTTAATAAAAAATAAACACAAACTAACCATGCAAGTCGTTTCTGGCACTCGCCGGCCGCTGCCGCGCTACGCGTGTGTCGGATACATATTTATGTAAAATATGTAGATGATGCTTCGTCATAATTCTTAGAAATATTATTATACTTGTGGGTAAAAGTGGTTCTGTACCTATACGTTAATATTTGTAGGGTAGTTAAATATTAAAACGCACTGTCAATGTCTGCCGACTCCCACAATTGAGACTTTTATAAAAGGCAGTGTTGTAGTACGATCCTGCTCAGTTCCTGTTCAGTTTTAGTCTACGAATTTACAAGTATTGCTTAATGTATTTCACAATCACAAGTTATTACAGAAGTATGTACCTATAACTATGTAGGACATAGGTACTAAAGCCTAGTTCAGCAGACAATGTGTATATAAGACTATAAGTCAGTTTGGCTACTAGATATTACGTGTCGACTGTTGTCAATCCTTGAGGAGCTTCTATACTAAGATAAGTGTATTGTATTGTTATTATGTTTAAATACTTGTAAGATATTATAATATGACCCTACCGAGTTTCTTGCCCTTCTTCTCGGGATTCTGTGGTAATCGAATGGGCGGATTACGAATAAATACAATCAGTATTGACTTTAGTGTTTCATTGCTTAGGGGTATATCGGAGCGATACTCATCATGATTAGACATACGATTATACGATCACAAAGCTACCTATAGAGAATAGCTTTCAGTATAATCCTCTATGTGGAACCTTAGGGAGTTATGTAACATAGTTACATATTACATAGTGTGAGTATATTAGTTATTATGATGGTGGTGTACCTGGGATCTGCTTAGGAATTTATGTAACGTAGTTACATAGTGTAAGGTGCAGCGCAGACGAAAGACTATCCGTGACGCACTTTTTAGTCTGTGAACATAGAACCTATGCAATTATATGCAGTAACGTACACGACGCGTAAAAGTCCGACGCACACAAAATCCGTGTTTCGGACAGACCGTGCCGCGCCGCGCCGCGCAGCGCCGCACAAAAAGTGTGCGAAAAAAATTGAACGTTGGCTTCAACGCGCGCTAACGCAGACGGCGCACACTTTAGTCGGCAATCTGCATTCGTTAGGGGTAGGCGTAGCGTACGCGATCTATTGCCCAAATTTCTCTATTTCTTCTTCTTTTTCTGTACTTCAAGTACAAAATAATACTTCGCGATCTCTGCACGATTTCCATAGCGTCTACGTCCCTACAGTTCTGCCGACAGAATGATCGAAGATGTGCGTGGTGTGCGTTGAGTCTGTGAAAAATCCGCGACTGACTTTTTGCGCGCCATGCATACATTTTGTCGATCACACAAAAAAAGTGCCGTCTGCGCTGCACCTAAGTATATTAATTATTATGTTGGTGGTAGTTCACCATCATCAAGATTAGGTACTTACAAAGTGTGGATGTGAGGTACTCCTCTACCTACAGTATAGTCATCCTACAAATGTAGGTACCTGGACTCTTAGGGAGTTATGTAACATAGTTACATAATACCTAGTGTGAATATATTAGTCATTATAGATCAGGTACTAAGACAGGTGTGGGTGTGAGGTACACCTCTGCCTACCCCTTGTGGGATATAGACGTGATGTATGTTTGGCTTCCTGACTAGTATAAAGCTTTGTATGTTATGTAAGACATAGAATACTATGAATAGTAGGTAGGTAATTCAGATTATTCACCTACAAGACATCTAATTACGAATAGGCTAAAGCTTCTCTTATTCTTTATGCCACACGTGCGTAGGAGGTCATAGTTTTAACCTAACCTAACCTCCCATTTTTTAGCATACTAAATATTTTGTGTAACAATCAGGAATATTTGGTGCACGATCAGTATGTTTCGTGGAAGATTAAAATAATTATTGTTACAATAGAATATTTGCAGCGCACTAGAATAAAAAAGTGTTATATATTGGTGATAATTTGGGAATTTGTTTGGTGTAACATGATATGTTGGTCGAGTAGTTTAATTATAGCAAAACAATTAAACGGGTTTAAGAATAATATTTTAGAAATGCGTACATGGGTGTACCTTTAGATCTTTGGTGAACCCAAAATTATATTCCTAAGTATTTCCCTCTCTGCCTACTCGTATTTACAGTCCTTTGTAGTACACAATTTTGTCCTCGCTCATTGTTGTACTTATATTGGACCAATAATTCAGTTAGCTGTTCTAATATGTTTTGTCTGGTTGCCATTCATAAGAATATTCGACTGGAACTGCGTCTTTCGATACGTAACAATGTACTTGTATTCATTCCATTGATCTATTTATAGCTGATACGCAATTTTCTTAACAATTGACTGCTGCCAAAATGAAGGAGCTTATTTCGGGAAAATGTTTCTTATGAAAGTGAAATAAAAAAAAATAAAAAAAAAATAACGTTTATTTTCTTTGAAATTTTTAGAAAATTATTTAGATTCGTCAAAAGTTGGTGTGACTCTACCGAGGGTTCCAAAATGCAACGAGATTGAGAAGAGCCCTCAAGAAACTCAGTTCGGCTTTTTTCCAAAATATTTCATCTTAAATCTAATACAGAGTTATTTAGAAAGGTGCAATTCGTGTTACAACCAGGCAGCCTTGTCATCTAAGAAATCATTAATACTATAATAAGCTTTATGGCACAATTTACGTTTTATTAGTTTCTTAAATTTATTAACAGATAAATTTGCTATTTCGGTTGGCAATGTATTGTACATTCGCATAAAGTTCCCCGCAAAAGAATTACTCACTTTATGAAGCCTAAATTTAGGAACAGCCAGTTTATCCTTATTTCTTAAGTTTAGATTATGATTATCACTATTTTTCACAAATTTACTTTTGTTCTTGTGGGTATACAATAAAATTTCATAGATATACTGTGAATACACTGTAAGGATGTTAATATGCTTAAACTTATCTCTTAATGACTCCCGAGACCCCATTCCATAGATAGTCCGGACAGCCCTCTTCTGCAACACAAAGATGCATTCAATATCGGCAGCGTTACCCCACAGTAGTATGCCATATGTCATGATACTGTGGAAGTAGCTGAAGTAGACAAGACGCGCCGTTTTAATGTCTGTAAGTTGTCGGATCTTTTTGACAGCATAGGCTGCTGAACTAAGCCTGGCCGAAATTTTCCCGATATGAGGCCCCCATTGCAATTTGGAGTCTAACGTTATGCCCAGAAAGACAGTGTCATCGACTAATTCTATTATATCATCCCTAACCTTAACACTGGTTTTAACAAGTCTTACATTAGGTAAGGTGAATCTTACACATTTAATTTTATTTTCATTTAATCATAAATTATTAGCACAAAACCAGTGGACTATCCTAGAGAGGGCAATGTTTACATCGTCAAGTTCGCGCTGTCCACGTTTAACTTTAAATATTAAAGAAGTGTCATCAGCAAACAAAACTACCTCGTGGTCGTCTCTTATGAGGTGAGGGAGATCATTAATATATACTAGAAAAAGAAAAGGTCCCAAAATTGAACCCTGCGGTACCCCATTGCTACAGGAGAACCAGGTGACTGTTTACCATTGATCACTACTTTCTGGACCCTATCACTTAAGTAAGAATTGACGAAATTCAAGGCCGTCCCCCGGATTCCGTAATGATCAAGTTTCTTAATTAAAGTCTGGTGCTGAACGCAATCGAAGGCCTTAGATAAGTCACAGAATACACCATAAGCATCATATGACTCATCCCAGGCCCTGTATATACACTCTAATAATTTAATTCCGGCATCAGTGGTGGACCGACCACGAGTGAAACCGAATTGTTTTGTATGTAATAGTTTATTAACGTTAAAGTGATTTTGCATTTGATAAAGCATAATTTTTTCAAAAATTTTACTAAATGTAGGTAGTACAGAAATGGGACGGAAATTGGACGGATCTGAAGTACTACCCGATTTAAACACGGGAATTAATTAATCGTAAAACACTTGTACGGGATATAAAAGTAGTAATAATAATAATTTTACAATATGAATTACAAAAACTTTATAGTTTTTGTGACTCATGTTGTAAAATTATCAGTTGGTGGTTGGATATTCAGTTGGTAAAAGTGGTGTCTTGGTCAGTTGGTAGAACGTTCCTCCTGGAAAGGGATCAGTCGCTGGTTCGAGTCCAGTCCAAGCCCGACTGATCCCTGACAAAGTGGTGTAGTTTTTGTGAATCATATTGTAAAATTATTTGAGAATAAGTTATCATACATCATTATGTCTCCTAGCCGGGACCCCTCCATGGGACCTGGAAGCGAGAGCCCTTGAGTGATTGTTCAAATGGCGCAAGGAGGTGCTGGAGCGGGACCACTGGCCTGCGTCTCGAGAAATCGAGGACCAGCGGTCCCAACTCCGCCAGGATCTCATGGAGTCCTGGAGGGTGCGACTTGAGCAACCCAAGTGGGGTACCACCATCATCGCGGCGATGAGACCGATCATGGACGATTGGCAGCAGAGGCAGCATGGTGACCTCACGTATCGTGCGACGCAGATCGTTACCGGGCATGAATGCTTCGGTGGCTATCTGTTTCGCATCCATCGTGAGGTCACACCCCGGTGTCAACACTGTGAGGTTTCCGACGACGACACCGCACTCCACACGTTGGTGGAGTGCTCAGCGTGGGCGAGTCAGCGCCGAGACCTCGTAGTGGGTCTGGGCGTGGATACCCTCTCGCTGGAGACCATGCTTCAACCCATGGTCTCCAGCGGGAGTAGATGGAACGCGGCCGTGTCCTTCTGCGAGCACGTCATGCTCGCGAAGGAGGCGGCCGAGAGGGAGAGAGAGAGGGAGCGTACCCTCCCCGCCGAGTTCCTTAGTCAACGGCGAGGGCGCCGCAGACTCATCTAAACCTAAAACCGTCGACCTCCATTATCGGGAATTAAAAAAAAAAGCATACTTCATTAGTTATATAAAATAAATTCATAGAAATGAGAATTCTATTACATCCATATCCGGTACAAGTGTCCGTAGTTCCAATCGCCTTATTTTGAGTCACCGTAGTTACTTTTTTATGACGATAACCTTTTAAGTATATCATTGCCATCCATCCATATCCAGTCTGTAGATATGACGGGAACTTTATTTTTTTTTATCGTGTAAAGCTTCCGCCTAAATTCCTGGAGTGTTAAAGTATACCCAAGGTCTCACTGAGATCTTAAAGTTCGAAACGATCCTCACCTGCTTGTAGTGTACCTGTCGATCAACAAAATGAGGCTATGGCAAACATAAAAGTGCCCGATTAGTGGGTAAGTTCACCACGTATTACGTGGGATCCAAAAACATGCACTTTGTACTTGTCTCTCTGCCTACCACTTCAGGGAAACAGACGTGAGTATGCGTGTGATGATGTTCAAATTGCTAACATAAACCGTTTCATTCGTCATTGTTGAACCGAAATCAAACGCCCATAACACTAGAACGCGCGATTAACTTCAGTTCGAAACCATTTGGTAGATTTCCCACAAACAATACGCATGAATACGATCACCGAACACAATGGCGGACACTTTAATCATGCCATATATTATATAAGTGTACATAATAGACCGATGCGAAATATACTATGTCCTATTTATATTATATTCAATTGATAATTAATGAAGGAGAAACTTTGTGTATTACGAGAAAACATCTTATTCTTTATGCTGAAACGAAATAGTACGAGACGCCCAGGACTTTAATTGGTTGTGCCATAGCGGCTGGTACGTAAGATTTTGTTGCCTTTCATCAACATTTCATCGCAACGCAACGGGTTTTAATTTTTTTTTCAAAATTACAATAGCAGCTATATTGTAATTTTGAAAAAAAAATACTAATTAATAAATTCATTTGGCCATTTTGGACATAACCCATTATTGTGTGCTCGGTGACGGCAATAAGCTTGCCCCCTGTTACGTGGGACTAAAAATACCGGCAAATTGTGGGTGTGTAATGCACCTTTGCCTATCCCTTCGGGTATATGTATGTATAGGCGTGATATGTGTGTGTGTGATACATACATACATATATACAAGAGTAATACAAGTACATAATAATGTTGCAGTTTATAAAAGTTCCAACGCTAAGTAGTGAGTGGTCATTAACCAAAGAAATTGGGATTTATTTATAAAATAATATTTAGAAGCTGAGTGACGCCTCGCGGCTTGACATGCGACAATAAAGCGTATATAAATAAATTAATGAATAAATAAAATTTTACCAGTAGAATGTTTAATTAACCGTACGTAGGTACTCTTTAAATCAGAATTCGTAATGTGGCAGAAATGTACACTAAGAAAGAAATTTAATTCGCAACTTTAGGCGTTATATTATTTACAGAGTTTTGTGCAAACTAGAGTGTATAACGTCACATTCTTAATAAATTTAAATATAAGACTCTCTACATTACATTATAAAATTGTTAAGTTTGTTTGATTGCGATCACATAAAAGCGGGTTAACTGTAATGAAATTGGGTCCGGGAATGGGGACGGGAAAAAAAAACTACATTGAAAGATGTATTGGGCTAGCTTCGCGGAAACTAGGAATACTGAATAAGGTAAAGCGATTATTTACACAGCACCAGAGGTGTCTGCTTTACAAGACGCAGATGAGACCCTGGGTCGAATACTGCTCTCACCTCTGGGACGGCTCCGCGAAGTATTTGCTGGACGCTCTCGACGCTATGCAGCGACGCGCTATCCGTATTATAGGTTGTCCGAAGGTAACGGGAAGCTTTGAGTCGCTCTAGCTCAGCGCCGAACAATAGCTTCCTTGGCCGCATTCTACCGTATTTACCACGGCGAGTGTTCTGAAAAGCTCTTCAATCTGATCCTACCCTCTCCCTTCCGATCCCGAACAACGCGTGCCGGGCAGAGATGCCACTCCCACACAGTGGATAGTGTGAAATCTTCATGTTTACCCTCCCCACCTCATATAAATCAACAAGGTTGTATGTTACCTATTGCAACATGGTTATTCGGGTATTCTCTTAAAGGAGGTTGCTAAAAACCTTTCCATAGTTCGCTATGCAATAAAAAATTCAATAAAATAGTCACTATTTTGACCATATCCGTAATGTGATAAGCAAACGCGTGACTCCTTGTCATATACGCAAAGCGTTCGCAGTTTACCCTCTCGTATAAGTGCTCAAGTCATAAACTTAAAAGTTTTTATGTAACATAGTTTATAGTCGACGTGTTATTGGCTAAGTTTACAGCCTAATCTAGGGTTTTGTTGCCAAATGGTGGCTATATTTGAATACGAAGCCGCTATTTGAGACTGCTTTCATAAATCAATGTTTGCTAACTTAGTTTTCGAAGTGGTTAAGTGAAACGTCACGAGATTGTTAATGGGATATATTGTGAGACATAATATCCTTTTTATATGAATGTAAAAAGAGTTATTTACACAAACTGTTAATGAATTCAGACAATATTGATATTTTTTGTATTACAGAACATATGCGTAAGTCGTATGAGCTCATGTTCAATTTCAGTAATTACCGGGTTGGTAGTGCATTCTGCAGGGTGACCACAGTACGGGGGGGATCTTTGATTTTATTAAATAAACAACTTAAATTTAAAGAACGGAAAGATATTGTGTCTCTTTCTCTAGAGTGTAAAGTCGAACTGTCGTGCGTGGAAATGGAGCAATTCATAGTAGTATGCGTGTATAAACCTGGAACCTCACCCTTTTGCGAATTTGAGGAACTTATTGACAAAGTTCTATGTAAACTTGGAAAAACTAATAAGTACCTAATAGTATGTGGTGATTTTAATGTCGATTTACTTGTTAATACGCCTATGAGTTATAATATTTTAAATTTATTTAAATCACACAATCTTACAAACTTATTTTTGGAGCCTACTAGATATTGTAATACAATAGCCACTTGCCTGGATAATATATACAGCGATATGTTGCCAGAAAGTAAAAGTATTATAAAAAAGCTAGATTCAGACCATTGTGGGCAAATAGCATCTTTTAAAATCACTAAAGAAAAAGTTATAAAACGTAAAATATTATGTAGACCAATAACTGGTGACCGCTTGGAACGAATGAGGGTTGGACTTTGCAATAAAATTCCATTCTTAGACACTGGCTTAGATCCAAATGTAATGTATAAATTATTTTTTGATTCTTTTTACAACGAGTTCAACTCCATATTCAAGTCTAAGGAGGTCATGATTAGTGATAGTCCTACTTTCAGTGAATGGGCCACTGAGGGTATACACAAAAGTAGACAAAAACTTTATGAACTATACTCAGAAAGACAGCTTAACAGATCAGTTGAATTTCTAGATTATGTTAAAACTTATTCAAAAAAGTTTAAAGCAGATTGTTTAGCAGCTAAATCAAAATATATAAGTGATAAAATTCTCAATAGTGCAGACAAAGTTAAATCTACTTGGAAAATTATAAACGCGGAAAGAGGTCAACAAAAATTAAATGATAATCATTTTAAACTTAATATAAATGGTAAAATAACTACATCAGACTTCGAGGTCGCTAACGAATTTGAAAATTTTTTCTCCCGAATTCCTGTAGATTTGACAAAAACCCTAGGCTCTTCAACCCCCATTGCAGAATCTTTGTTAAAAGCAAACGTTCCTTGTTGTAACGTTATATTTAAATTCAGTAAAGTTAACATAAACATTATCTTAAAAACTTTTAAATCTTTAAATATCAAGAAAACAGCTGACCTCTGGGGCATCTCTGTGTATTTAGTAAATTCTTTTATTGAAATGGTTGCTCCTGAACTAGTATTAATATTTAATAATTGTGTTGATAGTGGTGTGTTCCCTGATTTAATGAAATCTAGTAAATTAATTCCCCTGTTTAAATCGGGTAGTACTTCAGATCCGTCCAATTTCCGTCCCATTTCTGTACTACCTACATTAAGTAAAATTTTTGAAAAAATTATGCTTAATCAAATGCAAAATCACTTTAACGTTAATAAACTATTACATACAAAACAATTCGGTTTCACTCGTGGTCGGTCCACCACTGATGCCGGAATTAAATTATTAGAGTGTATATACAGGGCCTGGGATGAGTCATATGATGCTTATGGTGTATTCTGCGACTTATCTAAGGCCTTCGATTGCGTTCAGCACCAGACTTTAATTAAGAAACTTGATCATTACGGAATCCGGAGGACGGCCTTGAATTTCGTCAATTCTTACTTAAGTGATAGGGTCCAGAAAGTAGTGATCAATGGTAAACAGTCACCTGGTTCTCCTGTAGCAATGGGGGTACCGCAGGGTTCAATTTTGGGACCTTTTCTTTTTCTAGTATATATTAATGATCTCCCTCACCTCATAAGAGACGACCACGAGGTAGTTTTGTTTGCTGATGACACTTCTTTAATATTTAAAGTTAAACGTGGACAGCGCGAACTTGACGATGTAAACATTGCCCTCTCTAGGATAGTCCACTGGTTTTGTGCTAATAATTTATTATTAAATGAAAATAAAACTAAATGTGTAAGATTCACCTTACCTAATGTAAGACTTGTCACTGACACTTGACACTGTCTTTCTGGGCATAACGTTGGACTCCAAATTGCAATGGGGGCCTCATATCGGGAAAATTTCGGCCAGGCTTAGTTCAGCAGCCTATGCTGTCAAAAAGATCCGACAACTTACAGACATTAAAACGGCGCGTCTTGTCTACTTCAGCTACTTCCACAGTATCATGACATATGGCATACTACTGTGGGGTAACGCTGCCGATATTGAATGCATCTTTGTGTTGCAGAAGAGGGCTGTCCGGACTATCTATGGAATGGGGTCTCGGGAGTCATTAAGAGATAAGTTTAAGCATATTAACATCCTTACAGTGTATTCACAGTATATTTATGAAATTTTATTGTATACCCACAAGAACAAAAGTAAATTTGTGAAAAATAGTGATAATCATAATCTAAACTTAAGAAATAAGGATAAACTGGCTGTTCCTAAATTTAGGCTTCATAAAGTGAGTAATTCTTTTGCGGGGAACTTTATTCGAATGTACAATACATTGCCAACCGAAATAGCAAATTTATCTGTCAATAAATTTAAAAAACTAATAAAAAGTAAATTGTGCCATAAAGCTTATTATAGTATTAATGATTTCTTAGATGACAAGGCGGCCTGGTTGTAACAACGTAACGAATTGCTCCTTTCTAAATAACTCTGTATTAGATTTAAGATGAAATATTTTGAAAAAAGCCGAGCTGAGTTTCTTGAGGGCTCTTCTCAGTCTCGTTGCATTTTGGAACCCTCGGTAGAGTCACACCAACTTCTGACGAATCTAAATAATTTTCTGAAAATTTCAAAGATAATAAACGTTATTTTATTTTATATTTTATTTTCAAACAAAAAAAAACAATTATTTATAATAAAAATAGCAAGACCGCCTCAGGTTAGATCCTTTTGGTATCGTAAACTATTTAATAAGTTTAGTAATGAGAGTAAACAATTCTTTTATACAAAGATTCGTGTAAGAATACCTCAACATCGTCTATCTCTATGCCAATTTTATCCAAATCTATTTAACGAGTTAAGTATAATATGACACAGGTACTTTCTTACCGATCATCAATTACCCATCCGGCTTACGATAACAATCATCTGCCTTTGGTGTGGGACGCTACATGCTGACACCTTAGCACCTTCACACCTTCCAAGCACATCGGCTGCTGCATGCTGCATCGGCTGAAGGCCTCAAACGGCGTAAATATGCTAACATAGGAGGTGATTGCATATTTGAGCCGTTTGGGGTTGAGACACTGGGGTCATGGGGTCCGAGTGCTCGCCGCCTTTATAGAGACATTGCTAAACGCTTAACCGATGCTTCTCAGGACCAGAAGGCTGGCTATTTTCTGGCCCAAAGAATTAGAATTACCATCCAATGTGGCAACAGCCAGCATTCTGGGAACCTTCCCAGTCGCCAATGACGCGGAGGATTTTAAACGATATTTTGTAATGTAAATATTTTTAGTACATAATTATGTATATTGTAATTCTTATTGTTAATAAACCTTACATACAGTTCAAAATAAACACAATTGTTTACTTTATTATTTAAAATACACGTCAATAATTGTCACAACAACCGACTTCAAATTACCGAAATGGGATCAAATAATTGTCGGAATGGGTCCAAATTGAAATGGAACCACTTGGGAAGTAGTTGCTTTCAATAAAAAAAAATCAAAATCGGTTCAACCAGTCTAAAGAAAAAAATTACATAGGTACTGTCGAATTGAGAAACTTCGCCTTTTTTGGAAGTTGGTTGAAAACCATCTATATATTTAATACGTCCGTCTTTTTCTCGTTTTTTTTTAATATACTTAAATAATTTTTTTTTCATATATTTGAGGCGATACACAGTTCGCCGTGATAACTAGTTCATATAATTAGTTATCAGAGGTACAATGTTCTAAAGCAAATTTCATGTGAAACTGTCAGCAAAAATATTTCAATTTCTATAATATCTCTCCTCAACAGAATCACACGCCTTCTCGCAGAAAGTAATGAACGTTGTATGCGAATTATTCTTAGCAATTCGTACGTACATAATTAAATTAATTTGACATGGGAACGATACTCATTTAATTTGTACAAAGTTACTAATGAAGATATTATAATGAATTGCTGCTTAATCACGTCAGTTACAACTCTGGTGAAAGTTTATTTTGGATTATGAGTACGTATAAATGTTCCAAGGATGAATTTTAGTTTTATTTTTATTCAATTTCTAGAGTCATGTGAGGTTGAGTGACGGGATCCTAGCCTGATCTGAACGTCTGATCAATGCTTCTTTCAAAAACCCCAATTAGGTACAGATATTTAAATTTGATTTATCACATATATGCACAAACCACAAATAATAATATATGAATTTAAAGTGACAAACGAAACACACAATTGAACGGTCCATTTATTTAATTAAAGTATAACTTGTTGCTATAATTGCTTCTGTGATTCACAATGAATGCGTGAAGTTGAAATTTTATTCCATAAAATACACATCAAAAATGGAAACAGCATCCGACTTCAAACTACCGAAATGTTACCAAATAGTTGTCGGAATGGGATCAAATAGTTGTCGTAATGGGACCAAATAGTTGTCGTAATGGGACCAAATAGTTGTCGGAATGAGACCAAATAGTTGTCGGAATGAGACCAAATAGTTGTCGGAATGGGACCAAATTGAAATCGGACCACTTGGGAAGTAGTTACTTTGAATTTAAAAAAATCAAAATCGGTTCAACCAGTCCAAAGATAGTGATATAAAAAAAAAATTGAGTCGAATTGAGAACCTCTTCTATAGAAACGTACATAAATAAACGTACAAAGGACTTTGATGTGATACGATTGAATACATCCATGTAAATCATATGAAAACATGCCTTTAGATTTTTACAAAGGCAAAGGAGCTTTGTTTTGTGCAAGTTAATGGTGATTTTGTATGTCTTTTCTAGACAACACACACATATCATGCCTACATCCCCGAAGGGGTAGGCAGAGGTGCATTACACACCCACAAATTGCCAGTATTTTAGTCCCCCGTAATAGGGGGCAAGCCTATTGCCGTCACTGGGCACATTTATAATGGGTTATGTCCAAAATGGCCGAATTAATTTAATAAAAACTAGCAGCTATATTGTAATTTTGAAAAACAAAGAAAACCCGTTGCCTTGCGATGAAATGTTGATTAAAGGCAACAAAATCTTACGTGCCAGCCGCTATAGCACAGCCAATTAAAGTTCTGGGCGTCTCGGACTATCTAGACAAACACATAAAATAACATCAATATACCCTAATACCGTTTATTACACCCACATTTCGCCAGTCAACTTGTGGATCCCACGTAAATATTACCATTTTTATGGATATATTTGCCAGAGCCTCACCCGTCTATCAGCAGATGTACCGCTTGCACTTGATGCTAACTTGGGCCCCAGAGTGGTAACCACGATACGCCACATAATTATCATTACTTACTTGTTATTTTTCATCTCTCATGCTCTGAAAGTGGGTCATTGCTTACCTGATATGCGGGTTGAAAGTGATACATTTCGGCCCTAAGGCGGAAAAGTAAAAAAAAATATCAGCACATCCTGAGGCAATGGCAAAAAAGTATATAGCCAGAGTTCGATCAAGTCAATACAACATTCTGGTTTTTGAATGGTCATAATCAAAAAAGAGTTGAGTTACAGTAAAATAAAACGTAATTAGCACAAACAATAATTATTTAAACAGTTATACCTTAAAATACTGAATATTTGAAGGTATAACTGTCGTGTATTTGCTACATTTGAGCGCCAAAATATCTCGTCAGAAATGGGATGCTTTCATCCCTTGGTTAACAATCTACTATTTTATTCTTACAAGTGGAAAGTCCAAGTGTTTATGTCCAACATTTCTTACTTGTTGTTCCAAACATAGGTTCGTTTAGGAATGCTAGTTATTAGACTTGGAGACACTAAACCCTCCAGACCAGTAGATACGCACCTGCCTATTAACTTTATATATGATAAGCATAGCGATATCGGTATCAACGACCTGGGAATGTTATCAAACTGAATGCAGGATTATGCTACGTAGAACACTGCAACACTGATAAGGCCCCTCGCCCTTTTGTAATGTTCTCATATCGACTCAAAATTATCAATACTTATCTTTTTGTATTGACGGTTTACAGTTCGCGAGCGATAAGCGGAGCTTTGCATTTGTGTGAGTGACCACGAAAAGTAGAGTAAAAACTCTTTTTGTAGCTGTGTGTACAACACATGTGTGTGTACAAGAGGTCACATATACATTCACGTACACTGCACTCACACAAAATCCAAAGCTCCGCTTATCCCTCGCGAACTATACTAGCCTGAGTTAACTATTTATAAATATTATTCTATACGGCTAATGCCTACGATTCCACACAAATAAACTTTTTCGCAGATACATATTCCCGGACAGGGGGGCTCGTGATCTAGTGCTAAGCGACAATGTTAACACCTGGCAAAGGTTAAGCAACATCGAGTCAGGCCGGTCTTAGGATGTCTGACCATTTCTTAAGACATTGAGACCCCTCCGTGTCTCGGAAAGCACGTTAAGCCGTCGGTCCCGGTTATCATTCAAACATCTATGGCATTCGCTAGGGGTAATCAAAAATTCGACCGGTGTAACTACAGAACTTCGATATCGCTCATGGGTTGTGGAGGTCAGATGGCATTCGCTTCACGGAAAATATCGAAGTTAGACTGGAAAGCCAAGCCCAACCGCGTTAGAAAATAGGCTCGATTGTTCCCGGACGAGTCTTTTCTTATAGATTCTACTGTTATCTACGAGTACAAGGTATTTAGTTACTTTCTACGGTAAGTAACTAAATACCTTGTAGATAACTGAATACCTACCTAAGTAACCCAAGATAAAAGGGACGATTACCATAACTATACAGGAAGCTCCGCAATAACTTTAATTATTTTCCTAACAGCGTAAGTTCACAAAGGAAGTGACTTCAAAGTTTAATAACTAATATACAAGTTGTGGAAATTCCAGCGGCTTAGCATATGCAATGTTTCCCAAATGTTTTACCAATATAAATTTTAACTTATTTTCCGTAGTGAACAGTTGGTGACACAAGCGGATGTGGCAGGACGTTATGGTTTTTGGCACATTTATATATTCTTTAACTAGTATGTACGTTTATTCGACTTAAAAAGAGTAGACTATTATCATGATTTTTTCCAAGTTTTTCGAGACAGCCTTTTAGCTCAAAACACTGCAGTACGTACTATACTGTACGTATTGCACACACTTACTGTACGTATTGTAACAAGCCAGTTTGAGAAACACTGTTCTACATAGATAGATAGGACGCGGACGGTGTTCGAACACAAATTGAAACAGTTTGGTGAATTTTAAAACAGTCTGACTCATAATTTGACGACGACGACGTTCAAAATTTGCATTTATTTATTCAGTTCGGTTGTTTCAAATTAATTATTAGGAGGAACTTTCCTAGGTATAGGTACTTAATTTTAGATCTAGGGTTTATTGTAAATTTAGTTTGCGTTTGGATCTGTGCCTATGCCTACATATCCTTTTCTTTCTATCAGTTATTCAGTCAGACATTTGTGAAGATAATTAACATGCCTAAAATACATAATTTATGAGTAGTCAATTTGCGTGTTGATGAAACGTGATATCGCTTCCGGTTTGTACACGAGGCTTTGCTTTAGTCAACATCAAACAGAACACACATTCATGTACATACATATTTTATGTACTGTGCGTTACATGCATTGTGCTGCCACATTCATGGCTGTCATGAAAACTCGGCGTGTACTAAAACTAATTTTAGTGACTGAATGGATTTAGGCGTTAACTGGCGAAAGTCCACGATAAAACAATGGAAAATTGATGTCGATCTATCTCAAAGAGACAGCTGTCTCTTTGAGATAGTCTTGATAATGCCTTGTGAGTAGGCGAAAAATAATATGTCGACGTTTAACATGTCTTCTGTTTAGCGAAATCATTGCAATTATTAAAATTTCAACATCAATTTTCCAAAAAATGTTGAAAGGCAACTACATCTTACGTGCCATCCGCTATGGCAAAGCCAATTAAAGTCCAGGTGGCGTACCCCCATGTCTTATAGCAGTATTATTTAATGTTATTTTGACTTTTTGTTCTTTGACGTCCATACAAAAAGTCAAAGTAACGTTATCGTCTGGTCTAGTAACTGGTCGTCTCGGACTTGATTCAAAATTTAACATATCTAAATTACCTTTAACGAAGTTCGTAAGTATCGCCAGAAAACAAACTCACCCTTTAAACCTTCCTTAAACTACTATGAATAATTCAAGACCAAATTTTTCAAATCCACCATGCAATTTTCGAGTTTCTGCGAGCCAACCGAACAGCAACTAATTTTAATAGATTCTGTGGTGACAATGTTTGCTGGGTCAACTAATGTATGTTTATACGTAGGTACAATCATACAGCGGAGCTCCCATACAGCGACTCCAATACGATTAAATGTAACGCTGTATCTCAGTAACTACTTGGCGGATTCTTGAAATTTTTGGAATAAATTAAGCTAGATTTAAGTGCAAAAAATGTGACGGAGTCAGAAATTTAAAAAAAGGCGCCAAAAAATAGTTATTTGAGGAACCAAAATTTACATGCGCGCTTTTTGTACTGTTACCGAAAACACTCCACTCAATATGAGTGACGCCAGCGCAGCGTAACAGCACCTATTTACATCAGTATTAAAACGAACCAGTGTTTTCAAGTCCTTCACAACTCGACGCCTGTTCATTTAAATTATAATACATTTTAAACAAACACAATTGTACCTTGTTGTACCTACACTTATTCCACTGATTAATACCTCGTCTGGGCTTTATCAAAGGTATTATATTGCGTACAATAAAAAAAAATCTGTGTAGATTCGTTGTTAAAAAGAAAAATAAAATCCGTTTTAATTAGATCTTATAAAATTTATATTCCTTAAAGTGGTCCCTGGAGCATCTTGTTTAGTTATAGTAATTTCTTTTATTTTCAACCTACTTCCAAAAAAGAGGAGGTTCTCAATTCTACTGTATGTTTATTTTCATGTTTGTTACCTCATATCTTTGGACTGGGTGAACCGATGTTGAAATTTTTTTTTAAATGAAAGCTAGTACATACCAGGTGGTTCCATTTCAATTTGGTCCCATTCCGACAATTATTTGGTCCCATTTCGGTAATTTGAAGTCGGTTGTTGTGTCAATTTTTGACGTTTATCTATATATTTAATACGACAATTTGTCCGTCTGTCCGTCGGTCGCGTTTTTCAATTAAAATATTCTTTTTTTTTTATATATTGATACCTACTTTTATTTTAAAACAAGCTGAAGCCCGCAGTAACAATAAAACCTCTTGCTGGTTTTTTTTTTAAATTCCGTGGTCCGAGACCGCGGCCACTCTAACGTCCGTTGCCGGGCGTCTCTGGTTACACGCAGCAGGTTATTCCAGTGGCGCCCGGCGGAACCTCTTGTTGCTGGGGTTTTTTTTATTTAATCTATCTGTGATTAGCTCGGACTTCTGAGATTCTATTTAGTCATATGAAACATCTGTCGTGGAATTTTGGTTTGAATTACATTTTTTTATTCATATTCATTTAATTA
Organism: Nudaria mundana; assembly: GCA_963556515.1. Lineage (NCBI taxonomy): Eukaryota > Metazoa > Arthropoda > Insecta > Lepidoptera > Erebidae > Nudaria > Nudaria mundana. Next base: position 3,311,570 of record OY748302.1, read on the forward strand.
TGTTTTTCTATAGTACCTTGTAACGGCAATAGGGGTCCCTATTACGTGGGACTACAAAATTACTGGCAAAGTGTGGGTGTGTATGCATCTCTGCCTACCCCTATATGTCTATTTGTCTTTCTATTTGTGAAAACTTACAGAAAAGCCGTTGAGTATCTTCGGAGATTTGCAAATAGGTATTATACCTACCTACAAACAGAGAAACATTAATAGTATTTTGTAGTTTATTAATATGTATACCATTGCCCCTCGAAAAAGTGAACTTTATTCATCGATAACAGTGAATAAAACGCTCATTTACTCACAAGTGAATAATGACATTTGAATTTGGAACGAGCTTCAATAGACGAATTAAGTATACTACAAAAAGAAAAAAAAAGCTGAATGTACCTAACTACTGGCAGGCTGAATGAAGTCATTCCATTGACAAAAAAAAACCAAAGGGGCAATGGTATAAAAAACAAACACAACTCGCCAATTTTAGATCGTAGTGTTTCATTGGAAAGTTTAAAATAACTAATAAAATGAGTTCTTCCAGTGATGAAAATGGGAATCATTTCGTTCGAAAGCAGCAATTATCTATCTGCTGCTGTATGTGTATATGCTAGCTGTTCTCTCTGAGACAGTCTTGATAATGCCTCGTTTAGAGGCGAAACAATTGTCGACGTTTTGTTGTCTTTTTAATTCTGCGAAAAATTAATGCTATTATATAATTTTAAAAAGTTTTTTCTTAAAACATTTTACTTACCATTGTTTTGTCATGGATTTTCGCCAAGTAACGCCTGTTTCTATCCAATTATCTATCAGACAATGTAGGTGTTGGAAACCTTTACCTTATTTTCTCGCAGTCAATGATATAAAGTAGTAGACTATGTACTCGTGAAAATAAATTTTTATCTCGTTCCTTGTATCCCTCGCTCCGCTCAGGATTCTACTTTAGAATCCTTCTCTACTCTCGGGATCCAACTTCGTATTTCGAATTAAATTTTCTTTTTTTTTCACTTGTTGTATAATCTACCATTTTATATCGCCCATACTCATTGCCTGTAGTTTTATAAAATTTATAGACACACAATTTCTACATATACTAAGTATGATTGGGGTGACATTGGTTGATAAAGTGAGGAACAGCGTGATACGAGAACGTTGCGGCGTGTCAGAAGATGTACCTAGTGAGTAATATAGAAAAAGGGATGCTTAGATGCTTCGGGCACGTAGAAAGGATGGATGAAATAAGATTGACGAAACAGCTACATAAGGCGGGCGTGGATGGACAGGCAGGTAAGGGTCGACCTAGGCGAACGTACTTCGACCAAATCGGAGATGTTTTAACCAAAGGCCAAGTCAAGAGTACCCATAACCGGCGAGCGTACATGAAGAGAGTTATGAAAGTGGAAGAAGCGAAAGAAGTATGCCAGGATCGTAGTAAGTGGAATTCCATAGTCTCTGCCTACCCCCATGGGAAATAGGCGTGACCATATGTATGTATATATGTACTATTTCTTAAGTAAGTATGTAGTATAGATTATCGGAGCTGAGCTATTCTTAGTTAAGTAAAATTGACTGGTTTCCTGACTAATTAAAATAAATTGATAAGTTTCAAATTGGCTTACGAAATCCTACGCGTAATCTTTGAATAGAACAAGAAGTTCCTTTAAATCTACAAAGGTAAAGATTACCTAATGCTTAGAGCGAAGGAGGAAAGTCGTAAACCTATTTCAAAGATAATTTCAACAAGTTAAATATTATCTTCTAAGAAATGTATTATGAAGAGTTACAATTGGATTTAGAAGGATATTTGCAATACATTTTTTTTTTTTTTTTTTAATTCCGCGGCCCAAGGCCGCGGCCGCTCTAACGTCCGTTGCCGGGCGTCTCTGGTTACTAGCAGAGGGTATGTCCAGTGGCGCCCGGCGGACTTTGACCACCTCTGTGGTCTCTGCGGGTGTTTGGTCGGGACGAGAATCCCGCGTCATTGGGGTCGGGTTTTATCCCGCGTCAGTGAGTGAATCTGGTTGCGTGCTATGGGGCAAAGGCTCCGCAGCACGCAACCCTTCTAGCCTGCTTCTGTAAGGACGGTGGGTGGCGATCCCGCCGTCCTCAGGCCCCGATCATGGAGGACGATAGTCTTGGGCGTTAGTCGCGTAGTCTGGGGCGGCCTGGCCGCCGACTACGGAACTCGGCGGGGAGGGTACGCTCCCTCTCCCTCCCGGCCGCCTCCTTCGCGAGCATGACTTGCTCGCAGAAGGACACGGCCGCGTTCCACCTACTCCCGCTGGATACCATGGCTTGAAGCATGGTCCCCAGCGAGAGGGTATCCACGCCCAAACCCACTACGAGGTCCCGGCGCTGACTCGCCCACGCTGTGCACTCCACCAACGTGTGGAGTGCGGTGTCGTCGTCGGAAACCTCGCAGTGTTGACACCGGGGTGTGACCTCACGATGCATGCGAAACAGATAGCTACCGAAGCATCCATGCCCGGCAACGATCTGCGTCGCACGGTACGTGAGGTCACCATGCTGCCTCTGCAGCCAATCGTCCATGATCGGTCTCACCGCCGCGATGAAGATGGCACCCCCCTTGGGTTGCTCAAGTCCGTCGCGTCCGCGTCAATACGTCGGGTCCGGGGGCAGTGATTTTCCGGCGTTTAAGCCGGAGTACTGCCGCACCTAGCTCCCCCACCCTGACTTTGGGTACGTCGTCTTCGCTGGTGCTATCCGCGTCGGGCAGAGACGGAGCCATGCGCGGAGGGACGTGCTCCTCCACGCTCGTCGGAAACAGGGAGCCCATGACCCCGCTCCAGCTGCTGCGGCTGGAGACTCTGGGTCAGTGGGGGCGCCCTAGATCGGAGTTTCTCCCTGACCTGTAGGTACGGGCGCCCCCATGGGTTCTGCTGCAGGGTCTCCAGGAGCTCCTCGCGGGCCGCCGTCTTGGCCCGCTTTATCGTCTCCTGGAGATTACCTTTAGCCTCCCTGTATGCCTGAAAAAGCTCCGCCTCTCGGGCTGCCGCGTCGTCTGGGCGGCGACGCCTTGCGAAACCTGGTGTACCGGCGGCGGGCGGAGATGCATGCTGCGCGCAGCTCTGCAATCTCCGGCGACCACCAGTACACCTGCTTCCTGGCCGGTCTGGGTGTAACCCTAGGCATCGCCGCATCACAGATTTGCGACATGGCCCTCCTGAACCACTCCGCCTCGGCATCCACATCGGCAGGCCGGTCCGGCGCCGGAATCCAGGCCTGCACGATGGATGCCTCCAGGAGAGCCTCCCGATCCAGATGGTGAAATGCCCAACGCGGATCCGGGGGATTCACCACCGGCTGTGGGAGGTCAGGTGGGGGGGGGACATCGAACCGGATGTACCGATGATCCGAGTGCGTCTCCTCACCCTCCTCCACGCACCAGCCTGTAATACGGCGGGCGAGGTCAGGGGATGCGAACGTTACGTCCACGATCGATTCCCCCCCCCCCCCCCCCCCCCCCCCCCCCCCGCCAATAGGTGGCGACATTCCCCCGGTTGAGGACCTCCAGACCCCGTGTTCTGGTCCAGTCCTCAAGAAGCCTCCCCTTGTCCCTGGTTTCCCGGGAGCCCCACGCCTCACTCCAGGCGTTGAAGTCTCCCAGGAGCAGGACAGGACGAGGACGGCACGCAGCGAAGACGACGTCGAGCTCAGTGAGCCATAGCTCAAACTGAGACTCGTCAATGTTCGGCGAGATGTAGGTGGCCACGACTGCCAACCCATCATAATCCGCCGCAACACACCCGCGGCCCCTTGCAATGATCGCAAGGCGCGAGTTGTTTGAGGCGGACCCCCCAAAGATACAACAGGCCGTGCCGTCCTCGTCCACCGGGCTTCCCGGGTGGACGTAGTACGGCTCGGCGACCACGGCCAAGTTTATGGACCACTGCCGGATGCTCTGGTACAGATGATCCTGAGCAGCACGGCAGTGGTTCAAATTCACTTGCAGGATACGGATACGGGCGTCAGACATTAATTGACGTCCATAACCGCATCCCGCCGCGAAATAACTGGCCGCGCAAGGGCGGCACCCCCACCGCTCTCAGCGGACGGACGAGGTTTTGGTCTCGAGGCGGCGCAGGTTGTGCTGCCGACCCGGTGATCCACGGTCTTGCCCTCCGCCTCGCATCTAAAGCAGCGAGGCGGGGCGTCACAGGCACTTGCCTTGTGACCGGGCCGGCTGCAGCGGAAGCAGCGATCGCCCACGGTGACTTCCGCTGTACACTGCACTCCTAAGTGCCCCACCATGTTGGTGACGGTGCACCGGAAACATCTGGTTTCCCGGGCACGAAGGAGGTGCACCTGCGCCTTTAGGTAGCCCCCTACGAGGAGGCTTCGTCCGTCCGCCACTTTCAGTGCCGCCGCGACGGGGCACAGGACGACTGTCATCCCGTGACCAGTGGAGCCGAAGGAGATATCTCCAGCCTTCACCTGGTCACGGGGGCAGCCGCCCGCCTCCACGACGGCGGAGACAACTTCCTCCGTCGTGGCGGCGTCATCCAGACCCGTGATGCGCAATGCGGCGCATTTGGTGGGTCTGGTGACGCAGACGGCTTCTTGGTCCAGCGCGTCCCTAAGCTGAGCCGCTAGGGCGTCAGCTTTAGGGCCGCTGGAGGCGCCGGAGACCTCGAGGAGGCGAGCCCCGGTGCGTGTCGTCTTGCACCGGAGCCCCCCCTGTATATCGAGGGCCGAGAGGTTGACTGAGGACTTCACAGTCCTCAGTACGTCGGCGTATCCCACCCCCTTCTCCACACCTACCGTCGTCACCGTCAGGACGACGGCGGTAGAGCGAGGAGGGCGGGGCCTCTTCGGCGCCTTCGCCGCGGCGGCTTTGGCCGCTTTCTTTGCGGCCTTCGTCTTCCTCTTCTTGGCTCCCACTACTTCCCATCCCTCCCGTCTGGAGGGATGTAAGGAAGCAGCGGGAGCGACGATAGAGGAAGAGGAGGCGGCAGGGGTGCCACTCTTCTTGCATTATCAATACATATAATAAAATTGTATGTAAGATATAATAGTGAAACTGTCTTTATGAACGCAATAGAACCCAAAACAATGGTTTTTAGAATTATTGTCTGTTTGTCTGAATGTTTGAACACGCTAATCTCAGAAACGGCTTAACCCATTTGAATGCGGTTTTCAGTAATACGTTGTGGTTTATTCAACTTAACGTTTAAGGTTTGTTTTATTTCAGTCGATTCATAAATAAACAAGTTATGTCGATCTAAAGTAACACACAGGCGGAGCTGAGGGCAATAGCTATACATAATAAATCAGTGATCAAGAAAACTATAACACGCAGGCGGAGCTGCAGGTAACAGCTAGTTTTAAATAAGTACTTAGGTATTGTACCTATATTATGAAGAGCTTCAGCACCACTGGAACAAAATTCTGTGAACAACATGTTTGGAGAAAACGTTTGCATATACCTACACTTTGAAACTTTCTCGATTAGGTACGTAGTGATTTAACGTCCAAGAAGTTGGCCCCCCACTTATCGATTACAAAAATTTTGAAAGTTGTTCTGGGTTGTTCTAGGTTTGTGCTACTTTGTTCCAAAACATTATAGAACTAAGACTGAAATTTTCAGAGAAAATCCAAAAAAGCTAATTTCTGAGCTGGCCCCCCACTGTGAAGATATCACAATTCTGGCGGATGTTCTGGGTTGTGCTAGGTTTGTTCTATATTGTTCCAAAATATCGCGCCCGAAAACCAATTATTTTCGCAATTATCGCAAATAATAATTTCTGAGCTGGCCCCCCACTTTTAAGATATCAAGATTCTGGCGGTTGTTCTGGGTTGTGCTAGGTTTGTTCTATATTGTTGCAAAATATCGCGCCCGAAAACCAATTATTTTCGCAATTATCGCAAATAATATTTTTTGAACTGGCACCCCACATTAAAGATATCACGATTCTGGCGGTTGTTCTGGGTTGTGCTAGGTTTGTTCTATATTGTTCCAAAATATCGCGCCCGAAAACCAATTATTTTCGCAATTATCGCAAATAATAATTTCTGAGCTGGCCCCCCACTTTTAAGATATCAAGATTCTGGCGGTTGTTCTGGGTTGTGCTAGGTTTGTTCTATATTGTTGCAAAATATGGCACCCGAAAACCAATTATTTTCGCAATTATCGCAAATAATATTTTTTGAACTGGCACCCCACATTAAAGATATCACGATTCTGGCGGTTGTTCTGGGTTGTGCTAGGTTTGTTCTATATTGTTGCAAAATATCGCGCCCGAAAACCAATTATTTTCGCAATTTTCGCAAATAATAATTTTGGAACTGGCACCCCACTTTTAAGATATCACGATTCTGGTGGTTGTTCGGGGTTGTGCTAGGTTTGTTCTATATTGTTCCAAAAATCGCGCCCGAAAACCAATTATTTTCGCATTCATCGCAAAATAATAATTTTTGAACTGGCACCCCACTTTTAAGATATCACGATTCTGGCGGTTGTTCTGGGTTGTGCTAGGTTTGTTCTATATTGTGTTCTATATTGACTGCATCTTTGTGTTACAGAAGAGGGCTGTCCGGACTATCTATGGAATGGGGTCTCGGGAGTCATTAAGAGATAAGTTTAAGCATATTAACATCCTTACAGTGTATTCACAGTATATTTATGAAATTTTATTGTATACCCACAGGAACAAAAGTAAATTTGTGAAAAATAGTGATAATCATAATCTAAACTTAAGAAATAAGGATAAACTGGCTGTTCCTAAATTTAGGCTTCATAAAGTGAGTAATTCTTTTGCGGGGAACTTTATTCGAATGTACAATACATTGACAACCGAAATAGCAAATTTATCTGTTAATAAATTTAAAAAACTAATAAAACCTAAATTGTGTCATAAAGCTTATTATAGTATTAATGATTTCTTAGATGACAAGGCTGCCTGGTTGTAACACGAATTGCTCCTTTCTAAATAACTCTGTATTAGATTTAAGATGAAATATTTTGGAAAAAAGCCGAACTGAGTTTCTTGAGGGCTCTTCTCAGTCTCGTTGCATTTTGGAACCCTCGGTAGAGTCACACCAACTATTGACGAATCTAAATAATTTTCTAAAAATTTCAAAGATAATAAACGTTATTTTATTTTTATTTTTATTTTGTTCCAAAATATCGCGCCCGAAAACCAATTATTTTCGCAAATAATAATTTTTGAACTGGCACCCCACTTTTAAGATATCACGATTTTGGCGGTTGTTCTGGGTTGTTCTAGATTTGTTCTATATTGTTCCAAAATGTCACACCCGAAAACAAATTATGTTTAGCAAATTTCGCAAATAATAATTTTTGAGCTAGCACCACATTTTCGAGCTATCGGGATTATAACGGTTGTTCTCAGCTTGTTCTTTTTCGTTTCAAAATATTGATTTCCAAAAAAAGTTATATAAATTTTCGATTAAATTTATTTTTCTTAAATTACAAGACAACCATGAAATTTTTCAATATTCTCATTTTATTTGTAGTTTTATGTTTTGTTTTTTAATGAATTAAAGAAAGAAAAGAACTTTTTATTTTTTGAATAATCAGAAATAAATGACAGACGGTATTCCTACGTTTAAAACTAAAGGAAACAAACATTGTGCCGAGTTATGCTAGAATCTTAGGACATGGTGTTACCATTAAAACAAAATATTCGCATTAAAGATTTAACACCATGAAATTTGTCAATACGCCCATCTTTTTTTTGTATTTGTTTTGTGTTTTTTTAGTCATTTGTTTTTTAATGAATTAAAAATGAACTTTTTTTTTATTGTGTATTTTTTCTTTTTTTCATATTGTTTTTATTTTTTGTTTTTTTTTAAGGAATTAAAAATGTTTTTTTTTATTTTGTATTTTATACTTTTTTTCAGATTGTTTTTTTCTTGATATTTTTCTTAGATACGTGGAAAATCCAACCAAACTTTTCCACACAACTCCTTTGGATGTAAACCTTACAACTAAAAAGCCTTTAAAACTATTGAGTTTTATGTAGACGACTTTGAAAACTTGAGTTTTAGGAAGCCTTTGATATTATATTATTATTAAATTTAATACAGTAGTCGCTTTTCAAATTCGTCATTTAAACTCGAACGTAAATACAGAACACTGCGTTGATGACGTCATTTTTTGAAATCTGTTTTGGTTTTGAAACCAAATCATCTATACGGAACCACGTATCGCCGTATATGACGCAGCCAGTGTAGTGCCCAGCGGATTTACCACCAGCGTGGTAATCTGCAATCCCAGCAAGCTGAAACGAAGATCCGCGTAAGTTAATCGACGTGGGAAATTGTTTTATTTCAAACCTAGCGTCAACATCTTCAATACACTCTATAAAAGCGTGAGATCGATAGTCGAATTTCGTTTCAACAAAGCTTTTACATTTCACACAAATCTTTTTCGAAATAGAAATTTCGTTAGCTTTTATAGCATCGCTTATTTTTTCGTACCCATGACTTAAGATGGTGTCAATATCTAATGAAACGGTCACTGGCTGCCTTGTGAAGACGGTATTGCCAACTTTGCACTCCCTACGTTCCTCCAGGCTAGGTGTTAAGATGTGTTAACATCTACATTAAACATATTGCGTTTGGTAGCATCACTAAATGGAATCTACATTAGCGGACCGGTTCGAACAATGAGTAAATTACTTCGCTCATTGTTCGGTGAATAGGTCGAGATCGAACAGATAAGGATCTAGCAGCCGACCAATGGCGGCGCGCGCGCGGATATCGATGTGTAGATTGTCTAGACCACTCCATTACCACACCAGAGGTTAGATAAACCCGTGCAGACAACGAGCAAGCACATTCGCATATTTGAAATCTCATCAACGCTGCCGTAACCACCGTTAACGAAGTATTGAATTTACCAAATTTAAATTAATTCAGAACAAGTATAGATTATAACAGTGTGTGCAACTTGTGCAGTTAGTTTTCCGTTCCCGTATATCCGGGGTAAGTGCTGTGAACAGAATAGCTTCTATAATGCCAACCGCGCGATCCATAATTAGAATATTACCAGATAGCTAATTCATAAATTATCAGTAAGTTAAAGTAAACCTATAGTTTGTTTAGACTCCGTGAGTGTCCTGGGTTCCGATAGTGGTTAGAGTAATTAATGTGTTTATAGAATTAAATATCAAAATCAGGCGGTGCTGAATTTCTTGCCACAAAATATACAAGAAAACAGTTAGGACGGTGAGGTTAAATAACTCCACCCCTAAATGCTATAATTGTAAATGTATTACCTATCTATGTATGTTGTCCATGCAATTACCTATTTTATAAACTCGTAGGGAATACTAGCACCTAGTAACATTGCACTATCGAATATAATGATAAATTGTCAAATCAATATTTCTACCTAAAATTCTCTTAAGGGCTAATCACCTACGGCCTTAAGCAGTAAGCTATAGTTTTATAATTTGAAATTGCGAATATGAAGAAGGAGAAACCGGGTTGAGATAATTCACCTACCCGACATATTTTATTGTGAAGCCATTTGTGTGCCCATTTGGGGCGCGGCCTTAAGCGGGAAACCGTTATTTTTCTAAATTTATATTGTGTTTAACGTAAATTCAAATATCTAGATCATATTCCACCTATCTGGAATATTCACTATTATTTAATATTTTATTATCGAGACGGCCATAGAAGGACTGTCATATTGGGGTTCCCTAGATTGGTGAAAAGTATCTCACAATGGGTGAGATACTTTTCAGTAACATTTTATTATCTAGACTGCCATTTAGGGACCGTCAATTTAGGGTTCCCTAATTTAGTGAAGTTTTAATTGTTAGATGGGAAATACGCATAACGCAGACTATTTAGGAACTTTGTCTCCGATACGTAATAGGTATAAAAATAATCTTTTGAAATATACCCACATTTGTGTTGGGCCTATAGCTATATTTTATTATTTAATTCTTTCTTTTAGATTTTCTGCCGCCGGTGGGAGACCGATATATAGGGATGAGCCAACTACCTGTCTGTGTTTTCCCTGTTCCCATGTTTGTATAATCCTGTGTTATGTGTAACCTTGCCGTGTACCCTCATGTAAATAATTGTGCAGCGCGTCCGACAATTAGGGAACCTGTACGGCGATTTACATGTGGGGCCTACGGCAAGCGGTGCCGAGCCGGTATCTAATCCGTTGCTTGTGTCATTTCCAGAACTATCTTGAGGCTTAGAACAAGCCATATATGAAAAAAGTACGATTGCTGAGCAACCAGACGCTGCGCCGTCGCTCCTGTGGCCTTCGACCCGGAGCAACTCGTCAGTTAGAACAAAATTGATTGGAGGACACCAGTGGATCCCGCCGGCCGACCGCCGTCGCCTGTGGACCCCCAGTTAAGTGCACCGGGCACTTCCGTAAACAGTATTGTGATCCTATACCATCGACACACTCTTAGCTACTTGTATTATATAAACCCTAGGTTCTTATTTTTGGCCTAGGGTATTATTGGCTCTTCCTGAAAAATAAGCTCACACAAAATAGTGATGTTTGATAAAGCGTCAAAGATAGAAACTCCAGGCACGCTACCCTCTTGTACGAAGCGCGAAACATGATGCAAGACATTCGCACGTTACTTATATACCTTTGTATTGGTACCCTTTTCTAAGAAAAGTTTCACGAATTCGAATATTTTCGATTTCGATTTTTGAATAACGTCATGAAATGTTTCATTGGTACTTGCAGCAGCAACATAAAACTACAAAAAAAAGATGAGAATATTGACAAATTTCATGGTTGTCTTGTAATTTAAGCTGAGAACAACCGTTGTAATCCCGATAGTTCGAAAATGTGGTACTAGCTCAAAATGCGAAAATAATTGGTTTTCGGGCGCGATATTTTGGAACAATATAGAACAAACTTAGCACAACCCAGAACAACCGCCAGAATCGTGATATCTTTAAAGTGGGGTGCCAGTTAAAGAATCAAAGAATCAAGAATCAAAGAATCAATTTCATTTATTCAGTTTAGGCACATAAAGAGCACATATGAATGTCAAAATTTTACAATTTTATGTCAAGCACTATTATAAAAATACTAAATTAATTACATAAATAACCATTTGAAAATGATTCTTTCGAAAAATTATTATTTGCGATAATTGCGAAAATAATTGATTTTCGGGCGCGATATTTTGGAACAATATAGAAAAATATTGGATAGAAACAGGCGTTACTTGGCGAAAATCCATGACAAAACAATGGTAAGTAAAATTTTTTTAAGAAAAAACTTTTTAGCATTAATTAATAGCATTAATTTTTCGCAGAATCAAAAGGACAACAAAACGTCGACAATTGTTTCGCCTCTAAACGAGGCATTATCAAGACTGTCTCAGAGAGAACAGCAAAATTCGTGGTTGGAACGTGTTTGCTTATAAGTAAACGCGTGCAAATTTCACTATCGCGATGTAGGATTCTTTACAATAACTAATGTGGGTAGAAACCTCAGATCATGCTAACTAAGTTCCAAAAATAGGTATTCACCAATACTTGACCTTATCTGTTTGATTTAATTACTGTCTCTTGATAAGTTGCATAGAAAACCCAAATAACACACACAAACCAACAACAATTAAGTGAGTCATGAGTTCCGTATCTATAGGAAACCAACAGTGACAGACACAGTTATTCCTTACTCATCCAATCATCCATGGCAACATAAAATGGCAGCTTTCCACAGCTTACTGAGCAGGTTACTGGCGGTACCGTTGAGCCCACAGGCATTTGGTGAAGAATTGTGAATTTTTTTTTTTTTTTTTTTTTTATATATTTAGGTCGACAAATTGACGCCACTCGCCTGATGGTAAGCTGAGGCGACGTCTGGCAATTGAGGGCGACTCTCACAGTACACAGGAATACTATAGAGAGTGGCCCTCAACTTGACGACCCTGTAATGTGCCTCTTCACGCTTCGCTTAAAGAGCCCAGGGTTATATGTTGGAGGAAACACGTGCGCAGGCAGGGCGTTCCAAGCCACCATCGTTCGGCAGAGAAACGATCGTTTAAAACGCTCGGTTCTCGCGAAGACGGTTTCCACGGTATGAGGGTGACATCTCTGCCCGGCACGCGTTGTTCGGGATCGGAAGGGAGAGGGTGGGATCAGGTTGAAGAGCTCTTCAGAACACTCACCGTGGTAAATACGGTAGAACGCGGCCAAGGAAGCAATTGTTCGGCGCTGGGCTAGCGGCTCAAGGCTTCCCGTTACCTCCGGACAGTCTATAATGCGAACAGCGCGTCGCTGCATAGCGTCGAGTGCGTCCAGCAAATACTTCGCGGAGCCGTCCCAGAGGTGAGAGCAGTATTCAACGCAGGGTCTAATCTGCGTTTTGTACAGCAGACACCTCTGGTGCGGTGTAAAGAATCGCTTTACCTTGTTCAGTATTCCTAGTTTCCGCGAAGCTAGCCCAATACATCTCTCAATGTATTTTGTGTTATTGAGCTCTCGACGAACGTCTATGCCAAGGATGTCTAGATTGTCCTTCATTGGTAATATTGCATTCTGAAGAGTGGGTAGTGGAAGGAAAGGGGATTTTTTCGCTGTAAATGCACACGCCTGTGTTTTGTGGGCATTGAACTCGACCAAGTTCTCGGCACCCTATTGGGAGATACTGTCGAGGTTTCGGTCGAGATCACCCACGAGATGTCGTCTCTCCTCCTCTATCACAGATCGCCCCGCCGTCGGACGAACCGAGTAACTCCCGTGCAATGTATTGTCATCTGCATAGCAATTAATGTTCCCGAGGGAAAGCATATCATTGATATGCAGAAGAAAGAGAGTTGACAGTACGGACCCCTGCGGTACCCCGGCATTCACTTGCAAAAAGCGAGAAGCCTGGCCATCGCAGAGGACCCGCACTCGGCGCTCGTTTAAAAAACTGGCAATCCAGCTGCACAGTTGAGGAGGTAGATCATAGAAGCTTGGAAAGGAGCGAAGCATGCCAGACCCTATCGAAAGCTTTGGCGATGTCCAGGCTAACAGCCAAGGACTCGCTGAACTTTTCCATAGCCTCACCCCATACATGCGTGACGAATGCCAGGAAGTCACCCGTTGATTGTTTTGGCCTGAAGCCATATTGCCGATCATTGATTAGCGAGTGATCCTCCAGGTATCGCATGAGCTGCTTATTAATAAGAAGCTCGAGCACCTTGCAAATGACTGAGGTGACAGCTATGGGTCGATAGTTGCCTGGATCGGATCGATCCCCTTTCTTGGGGATCGGTTGTACGTTCGCCTCCTTCCAGGCCTCCGGCCCGAGGCCTGTAGAGTATGACAGGCGGTACAGACGCGTTAATACTGGAGACAACTCAGCAGCACATTTGCACGGAATGCCGTCAGGGCCACCGGCTTTCCGCGTGTCGAGTGACCGCAGCACTGCCCGTACATCACATTGCTTGATAACAATATCAGGCATAGTGTGGCTACAGTTGGCGATGGCGGGGGGCTGCAGGCCACGGTCATCGACCCGGGAATTAGCCGCAAAGAGGTCTGCGAGCATGTCCGCCTTCTCTTGGGCTTTGTGAGCCAGTGATCCATCAGGAAAACGCAGTGGTGGCAGCGAGGGTTGACAAAAATTTGACTGTACGGCTTTGGCCAGTTGCCAGTATCCACGGCTGCCCGTGGGATGGGATGTGAGCTCCTGACCAAGCCGCGCGACGCGCTGGGCATCCGCTCTCTTGAAGGCCCTCTTGCTGAACCTAGTGGCCCGATTGTACGCTGCTTTGAGGCGGTTCACGTTCGGGTCACGTGCCGCCCGAGCCCTGATCCAGGCGCGATATGCCGACTGTTTTTTCTGGACAGCCTCGGCACATTCACTCCCGAACCAGGGGCGAGCTTTGCGGATGCTGGCGACATCAGTGAAAGGGATATAATATTCTATCCCTAGACTGATCTCGCCAGCAATGGCAGCAGCGCTATACGAAGGCGCCTTCCCTACAAAGCAGCGCTGGCTCCACGGGACGGACGCAAAGTAATCGCGGAGACCGTCCCAGTCTGCCGACGAGTAGTGCCATAGTCGTCGAGTCATTTGTTCAGCACGAGCAGGCGGTGGCACTTGGAAGCTGGCGTGCACCACACAGTGGTCGGATGTGCCCAGTGGGGCGCGTACCGACACACTGTACTCGGCTGGGCGACTCGTCAGCAGTAGATCCAGCAAGGCGGGCGTGTGGTCTGACCTGTCAGGTATCCGGGTGATCCCCCGTACCATCTGGGTCAGCCCGTGGGAGAGAGCGAATGCACCCCAGCCACTCAACGTGATGACCGTTAAAGTCCCCCAGGAAAACCAGGTCAGCGTTCGGGAACCGCACCTGCGCATCGTCAGCCATCTCGCTGAGGTATTCGAAAAGCCTTGTTGTCCCAGTGTCCTCTGTGTGGGAGCGGTAGACGCACACGTAGATCTGGCTCATGGAGCCATGATCCACGTGCAGCCAAAGGACGGAGTAGGAGGGGTTCTCCAGACAGCGCAACCGGCGGCAGCAAACATCCGCCCTAACGAACACGCACACCCCGGCTTTATCGCGGAATTGTTCCTCAATGATATAGCCTGGGTAACAGAGGTACGACGTGTCGTCAGGGCGGCGTATCTGTGTCTCCGTTAGGAACATCACAGAAGGCCGTGCCGACTCCAGGTGATGGTGGACGGTATCGAGGTTTGCATGGAGTCCGCGGATATTCGCGAACTCCACCTCAAACGAAGTCAACGTTGTGGGGTTTCTAGGGGCCGCTGTGTACCGTCTATTCTCTTGTTGCACTGTCATTGTGAAATATGGGGAAGCGTGAAGACAGGGCGATATTTGGTGCGGCAGTAAGTGACAAAGTGCAGAGGCTAGCTTCGTCTAGAACCGTGTGGTTAGGTCGGAGCCGACCCGCCGGACGGAAGGGCTCCCGAACCCCCCTGATGCAAGGCCGCCGCTACCCCACACCGGTTACCACCCGGAGCGGCGACCCCACAACAGGATTATGCGCAACATGTGGGGCAGCCTACTGGGGTGGTTGGTCCCAGGCGGGCCCCATGACTATGTTGCGGGCCTATGGCCGCGGCAACGCCGTTGCTAAGGGTCTCCCTGGCCGGCGAATCGACCCACACCACCCACACTAGACTCCGCTTCGCCCCCACTGGACCCCTGCCTGCCGCACCATACACCGCCCCGGGCCCGGCAGTGCCGCTGCTGAACCCCTAACGCAACCCAGCCTGGGCTGGGTTACTTGGGGGGCTTTAGCACAGCTGCACGGTGGTACCCCCCCGGACCAACACTGTTGTACCACCTGGTATCCACGTAGGGGCCAAAGCCACCACATGGGTACCGTAATATACTAACCTCGTCCGTTAATCAGCAGGTGCGCCACTAGCAGGTGAGGTCGCTGGGGCCCGATAGATGTAAGAAGGGCCCCTTTGCACCCAAAAATTGCGAAAATTATTGGTTTTTGGGCGCGATATTTTGGAACAATATAGAACAAACCTAGCACAACCCAGAACAGTCACCAGAATCGTGATATCTTAAAAGTGGGGTGCCAGTTCCAAAATTATTATTTGCGATAATTGCGAAAATAATTGGTTTTCGGGCGCGATATTTTAGGACAATATAGAACAAACCTAGTACAACCCAGAACAACCACCAGAATCATGATATCTTTAAAGAGGGGTACCAGTTAAAAAATATTATTTGCGATAATTGCCAAAATAATTGGTTTTCGGGCGCGATATTTTGGAACAATATAGAACAAACCTAGCACAACCCAGAACAACAGCCAGAATCGTGATATCTTAAAAGTGGGGGGCCAGCTCAGAAATTATTATTTGCGATAATTGCGAAAATAATTGGTTTTCGGGCGTGATATTTTGGACCAATATAGAACAAACCTAGCACAACCCAGAACAACCGCAAGAATTGTGATATCTTCAAAGTGGGGGGCCAGCTCAGAAATTAGCTTTTTTGGATTTTCTCTGAAAATTTCAGTCTTAGCTCTATAATGTTTTAGAACAAAGTAGCACAAACCTAGAACAACCAAGAACAACTTTCAAAATTTTTGTAATCGATAAGTGGGGGGCCAACTTCGTGGACGTAAGTGATTTATCTAATCTGGATTT
The DNA here is from genome assembly GCA_963556515.1 of Nudaria mundana. Taxonomy (NCBI): domain Eukaryota; kingdom Metazoa; phylum Arthropoda; class Insecta; order Lepidoptera; family Erebidae; genus Nudaria; species Nudaria mundana. Next base: position 3,327,675 of record OY748302.1, read on the forward strand.
ACCGATCACGACAATCCGTCATTGGTGGTATATCCAATAGATTTTAAGATTCCGTAGTTCAAGTCTCGGAATCCTTATAGTTCTGTCATGTCCGTCCGTCTGCCCGTGAATCAGACCTCGGCTTTTCCGCAGGAGACCTAACACATAACGTACATTCTTCTTCTTTTTTTACTGTGTTTTAAGTGCGTTGCTCCATTGTTTATCGATGATTTTGTCATTTAATAAGTACAAATTAGTGCTTATAATTTAATACTATGTCCCACAAAACTGTATACACAGTTTGTCTGTGGGAACGTGTTGTAACAAAAAATTAATACAATTTTACATATCGACAAGTCTTTAGTACCATTATATCATTCATTAGAACAGTAAGTATATATTATTACTCATTACTAAGGGAGCGGTAAAATACATTGGCACAATCATCATTAGTTACACATTATTATGTAGGTATGTACCTACATAATAATGAACAAGCTAAGAGTAAACAGAGTTAGTGCTAGAAACATGAATCTTTGCATGAATATGTCTACTCGGCTCGATAAATCTGAAAAAAGTCATCAATGTGGTCCATATATTGAACTTTGTACGAAAACAATAACTAACTTTGTTTGTTCAGGAGATACCTAGAGGATATTATGAGTGACTACGGAACGGTATTCTATGCTTGACCTGACACGCAATTGGTCGGTTTTATATACTACTAGCGATCACAAAAATACTACTAGCATTCCCGATAATACTCCAACTAATTTAAAATTGCTTTTCCTAGAAGTGGGATAGACATTACTGGGGTGGTCGAGAACGCAATACAAGACCAACACCATTAGAACCAGGCTACGTACGCTATAGTGTCTGTGTTAACTTCACAAGCTCTGTTTAGTTTGAGGCTCTATGGCGTTATTAGTATAAATACACACACACACATATATCACGCCTATATCCCCGAAGGGGTAGGCCTCTGCCTACTTGTATGCGCATTACACACATACAATTTGCCAGTATTCTTAGTCCCACGTAATAGGGGGCAAGCCTATTGCCGTCACCGGGCACTCTAGAAAGTGGGTTATGTCCAAAATGGCCGAATTAATTTAATAAAATATGCAACTATATTATAATTTCGAAAAATAAATTTGAAACCCGTTAACCTTGCGATGAAATCTTGATGAAAGGCAACAAAATCTTACGTGCCAGCCGCTGTGGCACAGCCAATTAAAGTCCTGGGCGTCTCGAACTATTCCTGGGCGTCTATATATAATAATATCTGCATCTCTACTACGAGTGGTAAGCACTTCATGCTTGGACTTGGACGCCTCCCGGGCTAGAGTCATACTCGTACATAACTCATTCATAAGGTAGAGTTTCGTCAATAAGTCTGAGATACCCCGCGGACGGCCGTGGAGGATGCATGTAGCACTTTCTCAACCTCTCACATCTCACATCTCGGTGGTGCTCATTCCAACTTGAGGGCGTCAAAATAAAAAAATATGAAAATCTTTGTATTCTATTTAAACCTGAAGTAAATTAACTACACTACGAATACAACTTCAGTATACTGTGTAAAATAACTAAGTACCTAGCATGCGGTTGAAACCACGGGAATATTGGATATTGAACTCTTTGCGAATTTACAGCACAGAGAGGGTTCGAATATCTGTTATGAAATATTGGATAGAAACAGGCGTTACTTGGCGAAAATCCATGACAAAACAATGGTAAGTAAAATGTTTTTAAGAAAAAACCTTTTAAATTTATATAATAGCATTAATTTTTCGCAGAATTAAAAGGACAACAAAACGTCGACAATTGTTTCGCCTCTAAACGAGGCATTATCAAGAGTCTCAGAGAGAACAGCTGTTATGAAATAAAAATATATCAACAATGGTATCAGGTCAATAGATATAGATATCACACGAGTAAATGAGACGGAATAAAGCGAAACTTCATACCAACGCTGAAATCGGTCACATGAGCGAAGCAAGTGGGATCCCAAGTCTCTGGTCACACTATTACAAGCACGGAGGAGGTGTGCGAGTCCACTGGCCGCTTGTCGGCACAGAGACTTGAAAAATTTATACTAAGTATAGTTTAAAGCCTGGAGGGACTTATGCCAGTCGATATAGATCTCCTTTTACACATAGAGCAACGAATTTGTGTCCCTGCTGCACCGTTCCACCCTCATATTTTATCTACAAGTCGAATATTACATGAAGAATGTAGGACCTCTTTCGTGGATTTAATTACTCTTCTTCTTTTCGGTTAATCCAATCTGCTGCCGCCCGTGCCGTGCGTTTGAAATCGGCATTGAATTGAAGCAACATTGAAATTTGAAAACAGCTGGACTTCATGTCCATAGATTACACCTACATAGCAAAGGAGCAAAGGTAAAAGTAATTGGCAGAGAAGCAACAACTTTATGCGATTTTCATCCATTAATCCTTTACCTCACTTATATTGAAAGTAATAATGGCAAATATAAAATGCTAGATAATACAACGATAATGTCATCATAGTCCCTAAAAATGCAAAAAAAAGAACTTAATAGGCTCTAATGTCATTTATCTACTATTGGCATTTCTATTTGATTAAATTTCACATTGAATTCAATCTAAAATGATTGGATTTTGGCAACCAAAAATATGAACCGTAGATTTTTTTCACTTTAATGTACTGCTATAACTTTATTGAATATTGACTTAGCTCCTAAAAACTAAATAGATTACTAGTCATGCAATTGAATAATATATTTTCGAATCTTGGCTGGCGACTTGTCTTTACTTGTCTAGGGTTTACTCGGCAATATTAATACTTAGAAAAGTTTAATGAATAGCAAAATGTTAAATTTTCTAATAAATCACTCTACTTATAGGTATATTTGTGACAACCGCATGAAAATCCTTTCATAAAATTCTGAATTTATCTTGAACAGATACACAGACAATGACACACTTTTGTTTTTATGATAATATAGTGAAGAAAGGCACTGAACCTTTGCCATGTTAATTTTCGCTTAGAATTTTAAATTAAGTCAAGTTTTTTGGACACAAAAAGAATATGTACCTGAGAACATTTTGAGAGGGTGGTGACACTATATCGGTACTTGAGCACGTTGTGACAAGAGCACTTGATGTTTTACAGGGTATGAAATATGATAAGGCAAGTTGGGGTTGGAGTTGAAACGAGATATTGGGAATTTTTGAGAGCTAGTTGAACTCAGTGGGTTATTTTTATGCGCCACTAATGATGTTACATACATATTTTTATTTTTACAATAATTATCTAATAATTTAAAAGAAAGAAAATTATCATTAGAAGAAAATACTATTTACACTTACTAAAACCTATACTATACAGTATTCTTATATCTGTGATCTAAACAATTCCTCCGCCTCGTCGCCGACTGGCAATGTTCCGAGAAGGCTGGCAGCATTGCCACGTTGTATGGCAATGCTTATTCTTTATGCCAAATGGTTTATATACCTATAATTTAAATGTGTGTTCTATGTATTCTAAGTATGTAATAATTATGTATTTCAATAGCAATAAGTATTAATAGCAATATTTATCAATTGTCTAGATCCCATAGCACAAGCTTATAGCTTTATTTGGGCTAGATGACGTTGTGTGAAAATGTCCACAAATATTTATTAAAAAAAAAAGTTATAAACTAGACACTGAAATTAATTTTAATTCTGTTAGTATAAACACGGTTGTACTACGAGTATTAACCCCTGTGTGGTATAACATGTCTCTGCCTACCCCTTCGCGGAAGCAGGTGGTATTTTGTGTGATATGTACCGACGTATGTACACCATTACTTTATGTGCCCTGTGAATGAACATAATTTATAAGATGAAACGGAAGAAATAACAACTGAAATCATCATCTGGAATTTATACAACGTTTGCGCCCTGATACATTCACAGCTAATTTGTATTCTGTACTGTCACACCCATCTTTATTTATGTGGATGAACTTTATTCGCAATGTGTTATGTGGGACAACAATTTGCTTCAAAAGGTTTCAGACTTATTTATAGAGTAGTTGGAGCTCTGAAGAATAGCTGGGGTAACGCTAGTGGATAAAGTAAGGAACAGCGTGATACGGGAACGTTGTGAGAACATGTAGTGACCAAGATTGTAAAAGGGATGCTTAGATTGTTCGGTCATATTGTGAGGATGGATGATAGAAGACTAACAAAACAGATATATGAAGCGAGTGTGAATGGACAAGCTAGTAAGGGTCGACCTAGCCGGACTTATGACGACCAAATCGCAGATGTCTTGAATAAAGGCCAGGTTAAAAGCTCCCATGGCTCCCATAACCGGCGAGCATGCATGAATAATGAAAGTTGAGGAAGCGAAAGAAGTATGCTAGGATCGTAACAAGTTGTCTCTGCCTACCCCACTGGGAAAGAGGCGTGATTTTATGTATGTATGTAGTTGGAGCCTTAAAAATGCGACTGGTCTAACTACAGAATTTCGATATCGCCAATGGGTTGAAGAGGGCAGATTACAATCGTTTCACGGAGTATAGCGAAGTTCGGGTGGTTTGCAGTTAGACTGGAAAGCCGACCCAAAATCCCAGCTGGGTTGGGGAAAGGTTCAGTGGATGATAATGAAAAATTTAAGTAGGTAAGTACCTACTACCTACTGTTGCGGTAGACCGTTTTGCTATGTGCGTGCCAAAAGGTGTATAAAAGTATTACAAAACTGTTTTAACCAACCTTATCATAGCCACTAAATGCGTATTTTAGATTCTTGTTTTAAAATTAATGTAAGTAAATATTGGTAAAGTAATTTGGGATCCTCCTAAAGCAGCCTGTTTCCTTCCTGTTCACTCTAATTATCGTCAGAAAGATAATAGGTTAGTTAGTACCTGCCTGTATTTTTTCATTTCGGAGTAGATAATATTATTTTTTTATAAGAATTTAAGATCAAAAGCGGCGGGTTTTAAGTAGGTATAACTTATTAAATATTTGCAGATAGCACAAAATATTCGATAAGAACCACGTCTGGGCAAGGGCGGTCGCACTTTCTAAGGATTCCACTCTCGCCACTAACCATCCAATAAAACAAGTTTCAGATAAACTATTAAGGCTATATTTATCTGGTTATTTTATCACAACACTTTGAGCTTCTGTAATGTGTACATTGTATAAAGTATCGTGGAATCAAATTACTCGCCTCCGACAGTCATAAAAGTCCTATAAAAATAAAGAGTCCTTCTCCTATGAGAAATGGTGTTTTATTTTTTATTGCTCTCTGAAATAATTTAATTACTCTTCAGGAAGGCGACCCATAAAACGGCAAGCACAAGATGTACGCGTATAGTGCCTGCCTACCAAGATGCTGTGACGTCATAAAATTACTTTGAAAGGAAAATAAACAGTTTTCAGCCGACAGTGTTAGCGAATGTACCTTCACCGGCGCGGATTATGCTAATATCTTATATGATACTAGTTGATCGCCGCAGCTCCGCCCGCGTGATTTAGTTTACTCGTTCCCGGTTCCCGTGGGAACACATTACCGGGATAAAAAGTACCCTATGTTACTCAGGGTGAATGTAGCTTTCCAATGGTGAAATAATTTTTGAAATCGGCACTGTAGTTTTTGAGTTTATTCATTACAAACATACAAATCTTTCCTCTTTATAATAGTGTTATAGATATAGATTGCAATGTGTTACATAACATATATTCACGCCATTAACCCGAGGGAGCAAGTTGACATGAATAACACATCCACATTTTACCAGCAATGTTGTTGATCCCACAAACCTTATAGCCAATAACCATTACGGGGCACCCTCGACAGTAGAAAATGATTGAAAAGTCATACAGATTGAAGAAAATTAACAAATGTTGTCTCAGAAAGTGGATCTGCGTCGTATAATAAACCAAAACTAGGTCATATACCTTTTATTTTTCCATTGTCGAGTGCCTCCGGTTAGCACTAAAAGAATTTCCAGTGGCACCCGACGGAATTTACAGGTGAGATACCTACTCGTACCTGTATCTTATGAGACATGTTCAGACTCAATAAGAGGTGCTACTGGCGCCCAAGTCAACATTCTGACACTAACATACCCTAGCCCATGTCCAACATAGGTTACTATGAGTTGTGTCAACATCCGCAGCCACTGATTGATTACAACTGGCTCCGTAATTAAGGTCTCTGTTTGTCAAGTGGACGAAGGTCCGGACACAAATTTGTATGTTCCGGACGCATAATTTGATCGCGCAGGTACCTATACCTACGCTATGTACCTACAATAATGGTACAGATGCCTCGCTTTATACTACAGCTAAATTACGACTATTTCCTTAGCACCTGTAGACATCTCCAACAGTTTAGTGCAGATTAAAGGTTTACGTTCATGCCTAACTGTTTTTCTTTTCATAAAATTTCCAGTAAATACGTATAAAGATTAAAGGTGCGTTTACAGTAAGTACATACATTGGGATAGCTAATAGGCTGTAACTATTTGGCAGTCGTGATAATAGGTAAGTAGGTACATAAATATTCTGTTCCATGATCAATGTTCCCCAGGGACAATGGATGGATGGAATGGACAATGGTTTATCAAAGTATATAGGTATTAGAGAAGGAAAACTCGACACAAACACCTATACCAGCGGGAGACTTACATGCCGGCGGCTTTCTCGCGCAGCGGGTAAGCATCGCCATACAGCGCGGGAATGCCGCCGCCATGATGGGCGCGGGGCCCAAACTTTTTACACTTTTTTTTTAAATGGTACATTTAATTTTCTATTGTAGGTACTTAGTTTCTAATTTAGTTTTAAGACTTTTATGAATGTAAATATTAATTGTAAATAAATCATTATTTGGTCCTATACCAAACCAACCCGTCCAGCCAGCGTGGTATTATGTAGGCTGAAAGTCCCCCCTTGGGGGAGGCATATGCCCGGCAGTGGGTGTCAAACGGGCTGAGATGAGATACGATGATGGATAAGACCTCGAAATGAAATCCACAGACCAATAGAAACAATTTGGGGTTTATAACTGACATATTGTGTTCACTCTTCAATCAAAATAAACTATTTCTTGCATTACACTTATTAGAGAATGGCCGCGGGTTTGAGTCTTGCCGATGACATTTTAGTTTTTTTGATTTATAGGTAATTTCTGTCTGACAAAGCCGTCTCAGTAACTTCCAAGTAGTCGTTATTATCTGTGTGAGTGTAGGTTTACTGTTCAGTATGTATATAATTTTATGTATGCGTAATCATTGAGGTATAATGTACTACGTACTAGAGAAGACGCCTCAACTAAATTGATTGTAACACGAGTTAGAGTGCGCGCGCTCTAACTCACTTAGTCTGTCCCGAGCGCTTTCCGGAACGTGACACATTTGAGTATTTTGAGTGCGAAGTTTTTCTTTTAAATATGCCTACGTGTGCATTGAGATACTGTTCTAACAACTCTAGAAACATAAGTAAAAATTAAGGAGTGACCTTTCACCAGTAAGTACAACTAACATTGTCTTTAATGCATGCTTTATTTAATTATATTTTAAATTGTTACTTGTGACGACGCGTCACAGAGCGGCGACGACCATTTTTAGCAAAATGTCAGAGTAAAACATTTTGTGCGCGCAGAAATGACACTAACGACGTATATTTTTTTTACTAACATTTATTCGTTGCATCACTAATATTTTTTTTTAATAATGTTAATATTTTTTATTATTATTTGGATTTAAAGGTGTTATAAATATAGGTAAATAAATATTTTATTTGATTTGATTTCTTTTAATTATCTCTATATATTTAATACGACAATTTGTCTGTCCGTCCGTCGCGTTTTTCAATTATAATTAATAATACATACATTTGCATGAAATATTAAAATATTCTTTTTTTTTATATTTGAGGCGATACAAAGTTCGCCGTGATAACTAGTATAAATAAATGCCACTCGACGATATCAACATTGTATAATGCTACACCTAATAATAAAATTTCATTAATCATTTAGGTATAATACTTAATGTCTGTTATGAGTTCGGCAGATTACTTATTCTATGTAAGCGTACGCTATTAATAGAACTTTGAACAACCAATAGATGCTCGGGAAAACTGTCGCAAAAAGCAATGCAGCGCTGCGTTGTGGCTGAGTGCACGCTGCGTGTTTATTATTTTATTAGTTTGTCAAAGTTAATCAGACGGTCAAATTATTGCTGCAGCGCTGTTTAGTTTTAACTTTTAACAAAACGGAGCACAGATTTTGTTCACGATGGCTTCTCTAGTACGTAGTACATTATACCTCAATGTGCGTAATATGGATATGCTTGTATGTGGGTATTTTTATAATTATGTATAAGTATCTATTTTTTTATTATTAATATTATAATGTGTAGTTTATTTGGGTATATATTTATGTAAGTAAGGCTTTTAGTTTGTATAGTCAAGTGTACCGTATATGCACCTACACAGTCGATTCTCTGCATCACCCTAAGAATGGCTGGTAGAGAATGCATTTGGCATTAAGTCCGCCTTTGTACATATACTTGTGCATAAAGATTAAATAAATAAAATATTTAATTAGACTACATATTGTTTTCAATGTGCGTTGTTATTGTTGCTAATGTTTATTTGATCGAAGCGTTCACTAACGTGGCTAAATTAAGTCCCAATCGCAATTAAAACCGATGTTTAAATCGAACCACAACCACTAATGAGCTTATGCCGTTACAGTTTAGCAATTTAATAATGCTAGGTTTGAATATTTGACATAATAATACTCTATTTAGGCATATAGGAGAACAAATATTGGATAGAATCAGGCGTTACCTGGCGAAAGTCCATGACAAAGCAATGGTGAGTATGATGTTCAAGCTTTTTTAAATAATAGCATTAATTTTCGCCAAAACAGAAGACAGATTAAAACGTCGACATATGTTTCACCTCCACACGAGGCATTCTCAAGACTGCCTCAGAGAATACAGCGATATAGGAGAACGGTAAAAGAACGAAATAATAATACTAGAATACAAAACTAATTCACGGCCATCTGATGTGACATGGTGCCGTGACGTATTAGATACTTAAAACAACAGTCGACATTTTTTTTATTAATTAAACAATAGGCGACCTAGCACAGCCAGGGTCGATTTTAGTCAATCGACTACTCAATCAATGATATCGGAGAAAATGCTGAGATTCTAGGGTAAAACGGAACCCTAATACTTTAAGGCTCACTGTTCGCCCTTCTGTCTGTCACCAGTCTGTATCTCATGAACCTATTTCTGTTGTCTCTATAACAACAAATACTAAAAGAAGATAATACAATGAATACCTATTAAAAAGGGCTCCCATACAAAAAACATGATTTTTGTTTTGGTACGGAACCTTTTATTCGCGACCACCACATCCAACCGCACTTCACCGTTTTTTTATAGATATTATGTACGGAACCCTTCGTGCGGGAGTCCGACTGGCAATTGGACGGTTTTTATACTAACGCGTTCAACTCAACTCAACATACTTCTCAGCTTTCTTTCCTTTCTGAGTTGTTATGCACTAAGTTAATGTTTTGATAAAGGAAAATCCAAGCGCAAAATACTCATACACGGCTGTCTGATACCACAGTCAATACGTAGTTAAACGTCAAGAGTAACATGATTTTCCCTGCCATTTAACTTCTAAGAGATCTTCATGGCTTGTTAACTCAATATAGCACCGTTTCCCTTTGTCTCTGCAGGGAAAATGTCGCGCTTTGACAGACCTGTTCTTTAAGTAGTAGGGTCAACATCTGAAGCACTCTGAAGTCAAAACATAATTTTGTAGACGAAGTGAAACGCTTCCAAAAGGCAACCTAATTCTATTTTTGTTATTGTCCAGAGAAGGTGTTATAAGAAAGAAAAAGAAAGAAAGTTACGCGTAACATTAGAAAATTAGAAAAACGCCCAAACTTTATTTTTAATGTAATTCTGTAACGTGTACCCGTGGGTATTAGAGAATAATAAAACTACTCCACGCGGGCAAAGCCACTGTCAATAGCTAGTAATACATATATTCTCTCAACACAATACAAAATAAAGATTGACGATTGGCTGACAGGGCACTTTTGTATGAAGGCAATCTACGTCCCTCGGTATAATGCGTATAATTTATCGCTATAAGCACTAATGGATTTTGGAAGAGATTCAAATCGGATCCAATAACATTATACATGTATGAGGTTACTTCAGAATGCATAATATAAACTGTATTTAGCTGTAGCGTACTGTTTCCTGGTTGTATATTACAAGATTGCTTTCAGATAGTCGGGTATTCTCTTTGCCGATCTCAAGTGTCTGAACAACGTTTTGGAGCCATTCCAAATGAATAGTCAGTGTAGGAATCAGGTACGATTTAAAAGATGTATTAAGTATCTATAAAATTCATGGTTCGTTTATACTACGAGTATCTAAAGGAATTCTTCTGAACTTTTCAGTTCGGTCACAGTGATTCCACCCCTTATTTCTTCGCCGGGCGCCATCGCCACAGGCAATTCTCTCAGTGCTTACCGGAGGCGCTCGGCATTGGACGTAGGTGTGGCCGAGGACAAAAAAAAACCCTTATTTCTTTGTACACTGACTGACTTTATTCAATTCGAATAATATATTTATAAAAGAACTGTAACTTGAGCAGTATCTCGTAAATATGAGGTATCCAGTGATAGCAGTGGTAGAATGTAGAGAGGAGAGGATAAGGGCACGAATCAGTTGGCAGCGTTGCAAATGGGTGATAATTACTCTTAATATTATTCAAAACTTCGTCAAGATGACAAGATGGTCGAAAGCTGTCTGACATGTGATGAGGCGAGATGAAGAGCACGTAGTAAGGAAAACCCTAGCTATCCCTGATAATAAAAAGGGCAGATGACGCCCGTAGGCCACGTGGTGGTCATCCGACTTGGAACGAGCTCAAATAGACGACCAGACAACCCAAGATAGACTGTCTTGGCGCCTCAAAACGAGGAGGGCCTACCCCAAATGCAATGGGAAAAGGCACGGCAGAAGAAGAAGATTATTTAAAACGTCGTGGTCAGAGGCCTCATGAATACTCATGATCAACCAACGGCCCTAAGCAACTCGGTCGAAATGATACATTATATACTTGTTTAAGTGCCGTGATTTAATTTTTAAATAATAGTTACAATGAATTCGGAACAGGAAAGTCTAAAAGATAATAACTTTAAATAGAATCAGAGAAACATTAGCTTTCTTTTTCTGTTATTATTTCCAACTCGTCCCTTTATACGTAGGGTTTAGTACCTAAACGAACGGTATCATAATACAAAGACAGCAATCATTTTATTACTTCGCTTTGCATGTCTCATAATTCAACTTGTTTATGCCGAACGCAACTGGAAGCGTTGAAATTAGTGTAATGCAGTCTCATAATGAATACTAAACAGCATTTTGTATTCAGATACACACTGACTCAATCAATGTAAGTACAACTGAAGCTTACAATCTTTTCCGAGTGAAAGTTTGTTTCAAGAAGTAATAATTAAACCTTATACCTACTCTGATTCTTTGAAATAAACTTATTCACCTCGACTAGTAAATAAGTTTACATATGAAATGCGACCCCTGTATAATCTTGTCACGCAAATGTCCCAACATTCCCGCTACATATCCAAGGTGCTAATATGTAAATGTGACGTGCTGAATCCCGGGGATTTGTGTATTCGACGACGAAACAGAATAACGCGCATCTTGAGAACTACCAGACATTGAGATTTGCGAATTGTACGCTATCATATTCAATGACAGCTGCATTATTAAGAGCAGCTGCTTTTAAATGGGTCTACACAGATTATTACTACTTGAGATTATGAGTCAATTAGCGTATGCTGTTCCGCCCGATATACATATATTGAACTTCATAAAGTCCATTTCACTTGCCTTCCTCACTTGATTTTCGTTTTCAATATGTGGCTTCACCTCTATAAGGTTCTTGACGTTAACATAGCTTAAAGCTGCTTAAAGTATTAATGACACACACTAAAAGTTCAGAATTTGAACCGACTTCAAAAAAGGAGTGTGTTCTCAATTCGAATGTTTTTATTTTGTTTGTTACCAGGGTGGGGCTGGGTGACCGGGTTTTGATTTTTTTAGTTTAATTGAAAGCTCCCAATGAAATGGAAATCGGTTTCTGTGTCATGTTTTCTGTGTTTTAGTTTAATTAAAACAATAAGTTGTCATCATCATCAGCTCACATCAGTCTACTACTAGACATATGCCTCTCCCATGACGCGATTTTTTTCCGATATTGGATCAATTTCATTTGCACAATGCCCGCTATCCCACTATTGTCAGGCAAGACAGTATGCAAACTTTTTACTTTAACACTAAGTATAAATCTCCAGCGATGTCTTGATCTGTGATCTTGGTAGCTCATTACGCTTCAAACCAGCCAAAGATCTTTCGACTGCGAATTATATTGTAAATAGTGTTGGGAAACCAACATGTAATTTATCAACGGTATGGTCAAATTGACCTTTAGCCATATCGGTGTTAGTACATAAGAACGTATGTGGTGGCAACACTGCAGAAATATGTATCCGTTCTCTCTTCTCTCGTGTACGTGGTTCAATATAGACGTGTGAAAGTTGTACGCTGTTGTTTCACTTGGATCTGCCCCTATCTACATCATAATACAGTCCACTACAACTCCATCTGGGCACGGCTATTAGGAGAAGGCTACATTTCCTCCCTAAGGCCAAAATTTCCTACAAATAGTTCGCTATTCATTAAGATATTTTTAGCCGCGCTTGCACTATGGAACATAAAATAGGTCTATATTGTTAGAATAGTACCTACAAACAAACGCATGATTCAAATTCCAGTACTGCACAGATCCAGGCGCATTCCGTTCCACATTAGCTACAAGGCATGCAGCGGTTATCGGGTGAGTAATTTTGGTATCAGATTGCAAACTTGCGAACTAATATGTCACAAGGACAATGACCTCATCGGGAACTATGCAGCTTGGCAGATGTAATGAGTTTGAATCTTGGCCATCACACTGCTTACATTACCCACTAAGTACTATGGATCTAATATGAACTGCCAAGTTAGAGGGGTTTATATGGTAAATCGCTACGACTAGTTCTTACCTATCAGGGAACTAAGATCTCAACTCACTATCCTTTAGTATTCTTTAAAAAAACTTTTTATTGTACACACAATACGTGGATGTGTTGGAAAAATGTGTTGGCTTCCATGCTCAGTTCAGAGTGTACGCCCTGAAACTGAACTGATGCTTGCTAGTTTGAGTCCGACCTAAGCCTTTAAAAGAATTCCCTTTTAACTAGAATCCTTAACTTATATTTAGTCCAAAGGACGTATCTATCATCATTCACCGAGCCTTTTCCCAACTTAGTTAGGGTCAGCTTTCCAGTCTAACTGCGATTCGGCTGAACTTCGATATTTTCCGTGAAGCGACTGCCATCTGACCTTCACAACCCATGGGCGATATCGAGTTCTTTAGTTAGACCGGTCGGATTTTTAAGGGCTCCAACTACCCCTAACGACTGCCATAGATGTTCGTATGACAACCGGGACCGACGGCTTAACGTGCTCTCCGAGGCACGGAGGGGTCAGTGTCTTAAGTTGTCTTAGTTCCCAAAGGACGTATCTATATACTGCACATATTCTCCAAATTCTAAACTAAACCTACTACTGCTACTTACATAGTGCTACTGCAAGGCAAAATCGATTCCTGGAGTGTTGAATGTAGGAATGTGGGAATTACACGTATAAGCCGATGGGTTGTCAGCAACTCGTTGAGGTAGGTATGTCCAAGAATCACTGGTAAGATACTCGTATATACATAGTTGCTCAACCAGTTTCTCAATCACTTTGTATAACATGGTGTTGCCGAACAAGTTAATAGACTCAGTTTGATTATAGGAAATATTTTGTAGGACACTCAAAAAAAAAATCATCTCTGAAAGATATATTTCTACACATAAAAATACAATTTCGTTCAATTAATCATATTGTAATAAAACAAAAGTAGGGATTGTCTCATGTCATGACTATCTTTGTATTCATGTACAGTCTGTGCATGACAAACAGTGCAGTAAGTATTTATCCCAAGATAATACAAGCACCCCTGTCCAATCAATTCCGAAATAGATTTATTGCTACTGACAAAACAGTCGTTAAATAAGTCGAGTACAAATGACAGCTGTCAAAACCAACCATCAGAACACTTATTGCGGCGGCAAGTTACTAGGTTTAGGTTAGGTTATTTTTGTAAGATATCGTTTGACATATTTTTACGGGGATAAATGATCTGAGGGACATCGAAGGTAAAAAATGTTTCAGTTTTCTTCTATTAATGTCCATGAGATATAGACTTTTTTTGACAGCTTACTTTTGTTTATTTATTTGTTTCAGTGAAGTATGTACATAGACACATAAAACAGGTAAGAGGCAACAAAAAGCAAGATTGTGAGTTATGTTTGCCACTACTTATTTATGAAGGACTTTCTTTCAGAAGCCTTAGAGAGGAGATATATCTACAAATTAATATAAATGGTAAATAAACATATAGGTAAATAAACTTGAATAAATTGTAAATATGCTGTATGTTGAGGTGAGACCTAGATATAGTATTAAGGGAGCGAAGCGAGCGGCGAGGAACCGAACGTTTTAAAACGTTCGTTTCTCTGCCGAACGATAGTGGCCTGGAACGCCCTGCCTTTACACGTGTTTCCTTCCACATATAACCCTGGGTCGTCAAGCGGGGCGTGAAGAGGCACATTACTGGATCGTCAAGTTGAGTGCCACTCTCTATAGTATTGTGTACGATGAGAGTCGCCCACAATCGCTAGACGTCGCGTCGCGTCGTCACGACTTACTACCAGGCAAGCGGCGTCAATTTGGCGAACCCAATGTGTATAAAAAAAAGCCTGGGTGTACTTTAGGTATACCTGCACGCGATGCACCTACCTGACGGACGGACGAGGCTCTGGACTGGCGAAATATGGGTGTATTAAAACGCCTATCTGTCTACTCTTTAGGGGCTAAAGACATGTTGTGAGCAAAAAAAAGTTCCTAGGAAATCATAAAACAAGATTGAATTGTATTTTATTTTTAATTTGTTAGGACAATTCTGAACGAAAAAGGAATGTGAGAATATGCCTTTTCGCACTTTCCTTGCCCAGATGGAGTGGGTAGTGGACTGTATTTTGGTGTAGATAGGGGCTGATCCAAATCAAACTATAGCGTACACCTTTCACAACGTCTCTATTGAACCACGTACACGATAGAAGAGAAAACGGTTACATTGGTACATATTTTTGGTAGTGTTGCCATCAAATTCGTTCTTAAATACTAACATTGATATGGCTAAAGGTCCATTTGACCATACCGTTGGTAAATTACATGTTGGTTTCCCAACAAATTCACACGAAGCCATCTAGTCTCAAACTAAGCAGAGCTTGTGATATGAGTACTAGATAAATTGATATAAATACTTAACATTTTCTTTTGTAAATACATATATATTATACATAGGAAACATCCAGACTTCTGTACATACGTATATGTCATCACACAAAATTTGTCCTGACCGGGAATCAAACCCGAGACTCCGGCGTCGAAAGCGGGTGCACTACCGACTACACCACCGAAGCAGTCAAATTGTATTGTTTTGCTTATCCCATTAAACACACAGGTCTATTAATTTTCCCTCTGTTTAACCATACCTACCTTAATTTGAATGTAACATTAAGGTGCACTCTTACAAAGTTATTTAATAAGTAAACAGACGTAAAAGCCCTCGTACATTCTAGACTTTCCTAAGAACAAAGTGACCAGTTAATTCTTGCTAAGTTAATATACGTGCGAGTCTTGCGACCGAGACGGTTCCCAGACTGTGATACACTCTAGAGATTTGTTGTTATGAGAATAAATTGGAAATAAATTACATCAGAAGTTTCGTATCACTTTTTTGATGGTTTTCGAATACGTTAACTTGAAGACAGACAGACACGTACCACGTCTATATCCCCGAAGTGGTAGGCAGAGGATCATAACACACCCACAATTTGCCAGTATTTTTAGTTCCACGTAATAGGGCTCAAGCCTATTGCCGTCATCGGGCACATTTATTATGGGTTATGTCCAAAATGACCGAATGAATTTAATAAAAAGTAGCAGCTATATTGTAATTTTGATAAAAATTTGAAACCCGTTGCCTTCCGATGATATGTTGATGAAAGGCAACAAAATCTTTCATGCCAGCCGCTATGGCACAGCCTATTAAAGTCCTGGGCCTGGAACTTGAAAAAGTACGTCGTTTATTTTCCTAAAAAGACTCCAAAGAAGTCTACAATAATTATGACTGATCACAATGAGTTTGAGTTCAGGAAGAAAGAGAAGTTTGCTTTCAATACACTAAACTAAAACATCGAGCAAAATACTAAGCCATTTGACGCCTCCCAGTCTCAAGTGAGAGGGCGGTAATTACAGGGTCGACGAACCTGCACATTCGTGCTGGGAAAACCCTGGTTACTATCTAAACATAAATAAAATATCATGAGCTCAAAAGAAGTAGGTACAATAAAGTTCTGGATAGTTCTTTCCAAATTTATGAGTGCAATCGTAAGGTTAAATGTGCAAATAGCGATCATTTTCTCACGAATCGTTTCCTTTGAGATGTCACTATGTTTTATAGGGGTTTGCGTGTTATTGTGTGGGGTGACGTACAAATGGGAACTTACCACGTGTGTTCTGAAATATTTATAGCGCGAAAGCACGAAATTTTACGTTTGGAATTGATGATACGTAAAATAAACAGAAAACCACAGAGTGTATTCTACTGATATTATAAATTTGAAAGCTTGTTAAGTTGTTTTTACGTTTATTACTTAATCATGCGTAAATCATGATAAACAAACACAGTATTCCATTGGTTTTAATATCCAAAATTTAACCTAAACCTAAACATTATCGAAGGGAGACAGTGTAGTAAAACCTTTGATAATGCTTTAATGCGAAACCGGTCGGGTTAAATCCTGGATATATTAATTCAATGGAATAGTGCATAATTGTGTTTGTTTATCACGTATAAGTTCTAACCAAGTGCCGACAATCGAAACCATAAACTATACACGAGAATATCGTTGAACAAAATATAATAGACTTTTTAACTTTCAGGAAATTTGATTTGTCGAAAACAGACAAGTCAATACGTAATATCATCAGACAGACAACGTTTTTGAATAGACCTCGTCGATGTCGTAAGCAGCATAACAGGCCTGACATGAGAAGCCCGGAGCGTTGGATGATATTTCCGGGAATCCCCGTTTAACTGAATATTTAAACGGGGTTTAATCGTGGTAATGTCAAAGGCACGATACCTAAATTGCTATCCGAGGTTTCGGTTGGATTGAACCAAACGTGGTCACAAGTCGATTTCAATTTACAAGTTAGTATTGTTGTACAGGCGGTCTTATCACTTCTCAATTATAATGGAGAAATACACAGTTTAAAACGGCTGTTTCAAATAGAGATTTTTGCTGGCTGTTCAATAGAACGTCGTACGTGTATATAATTCGTTTTAAAACAAATGTCTACACGATTTAAAATGTCTGTTTTAACACCCAGGACTCTAATTGTATGTACCGTAGCGCCTAGCACGTAAGATGTTGTTGCCTTTAATCAACACTTCATAGCAAGGCAACGGGTTTCAATTTTTTTTCAAAAATACAATATACATGTGGGGCTCGTGGTCTAGTAGTAACCGACAATACATTACAAAGGTTAAGCAACATCTAGTCAGGCCGGTCTTAGGATGGGTGACCATTTCTTAAGATACTGAGACCCCTCCGTGCCTCGGAGAGTACCTTAAGCCGTCGGTCCCGGTTGTCATACGAACATCCCGGCAGTCGTTAGGGGTAGTTGGAGCCCTTAAAAAGATATCGCCCATGGGTTGTGAAGGTCAGGTGGCAGTCGCTTCACGGAAAATATCGAAGTTCAGCCGAAACACAGTTAGACTGGAAAGCCGACCCTATCTAAGTTGGGAAAAGGCTCGGTGAATGATGACAATATAGCCACTACTTTTTATTAAATTCATTCGGTCATTTTGGACATAACCCATTATATGTGTGCCCGGTGACGGCAATAGGCGTCGTGGGTATTACGTGGGACTAAAAATACTGGCAGTGGGTGTGTAATGCACCTCTGCCTAACCCTTCGGGGATATAGGCGTGATATATGTGTGTTTGTGTGTTTTGAACAGCCGTTTTAAACTGTATTTCTCCTTTATTTTTGGATGTACGAGATATAAATAGAAACGGTAGATAGAGACACGATAATTTAACTTAATTCTTTTAATAGAGATAAGTAGATTTAATACCTAAGTAAATGGACCTATATCAATGAGTTTCAAAAGAAATAGTGTTGTCCTTCATTACCAAGGCGAATCTTTCTGAATCCTGAATTTAGAGTTTAGATTTAGGTTCCAAACATTATGTGATTTTAGTCTCACAAATAGATTACAGTTATTGCGTTCAAGATTTTGCCACGATTTACTCGCCATTTACGCTTTATTTCTTTGAGTACAATACTAACTTTCCTTACTAACATTAGCACGTTATCGTGTTGGTCCTCTATAATTAATGGTCACCAACTTCCCGCTGACGAGTTTCCGATATCCGCTATTACTTCGTTACCCTATACTTGGCACAAACATTTCCACTTTCGTTTAAGTAAATGTTACGGTGATTTTTTGTTGAAGTTATGTAAATAAAAATATAGATACATAATGTTTTGCTTTTGTGTAAAATATCTTTAACATCTGATCTACTATTGTAAAAAAAATTGTTTTTAATCTTTTGAGCCTTTTGGGGTTGAGACACTGGGCGCTTAATCGATGCTTCTCAGGACCAGAAGGCTGGCTTTTTTCTGGCCCAAAGAATAAGTATCGCCATCCAACGTGGCAACACAGCCAGCATTCTGGGAACCTTCCCAGTAGGCAATGACGCGGAGGATTTTTTAAACGATATTTTATAATGTAAATATTTTTAGTAAATTATGTATATTGTAATTCCTGTTGTTAATCTCCATAAGGAATCTATTGTCGGGATTATCAAGATGACACAAAAATAATACACGTTAAAAATGGACACAACCGCTGACTTCAAACTACCGACATGGGACCAAATAATTGTCGGAATGGGACGAAATTGAAATGGGACGACTTAGGAAGTAGCAGCTTACAATTAAAAATCAAAATCGGTTCATGCCGTTGAAAGATATGAGGAGCTAACAAATATTAAAGAAAAAAAAATACGTCTGGGGACCCCCATCAGGAACGAAGTTCTTTACGCAACAGCAACACAACCCAACCTGGGTTTTTTTCGTTTTACTAACGATGCCGACGCTTATTTTAAAAAAAGCGAACCATCCAATCAAATCATTTATTTGGTCTGGTTTAGCTAACATGATAGATTATTGACAATGTGCACATCCACATTCCACCTTACGGTATGCAAATACATTAGTAATAAAGCAATGGTAAGTAAAATATTTAAAAAAAAAACACTTTAAACTTATTACATTAGTAATAGTTAGTGACTCTAAACAAAAGTAAGTACAATATAATTAAAAGCATGTCAAATTTAAAATATTTGAATAATATACGAAACGTCTAATAAAATTTAAAAAAAAACATATTTTGGCTTCTGCGGACCACCGGTTGGGAACCACTGATAAGCGTAACGTGACGATGTTTACAAAATCGCACTACCCGTAAGCCGCGTCAGCGAGCTTCATTCCAAAACATACAGTCCAAATTGAGAACGCAATGGTAAATATGATGTTTAAACTTTTAATTCATAGCATTATTTCGCTAAAATAGAAGACACTACAACGTCGACATATATGTTTCACCTTTACACGAGGCATTCTCAAGACTGTCTCAGAGAGAACAGCAAAATATGAAGCAAGAACATAGTTGTTTTTAAGGTATGAACATGTAAATCTCGCTAGCGCGATGTAGGATGTGTCACATACCAGTACTAACAATTGAACACAAAGTTATCGTGATTCAGACCCACCAAAAACAAAAAACGGGGGTAGAAATATTAAGTTAGGCTACGTAAATAAAATTAGGTATTTTTTATACAAAAAAGAACTCTTTAATTACCAGAAACATAGTGTACCACATACAACCATACAAACTACTGTGGTTGTCTATTCACAAACAAATTCAGCAAAGGAGATGTATGGAAGTCAGTCTGATCATTGAGTAAGGTATATCCACATCCCGTCTAACTATTTCCAAGCGCTCCCAGACACACAACTTGAACCCCTTCTCACCCAACCTCAAAATCTTAAAGGTGTTATGATTGTTTATGGTATGACCTGTATCAAGAAGATGCCTAGCAAAGTGGGACTTCTCCGGACAGCCGTTACGGAAGGCCGACAAATGCTCCTTATTTCGGACCTCAAAGGACCTACCAGTCTGACCTATATACTGCATACTACAAGTGTCGCAATGTAACAAATAAACTCCTGACTTTTTTGAAACAGAAACTAAATCTTTACCATTACATAACTCCCTTAAGGTGTTTTGGGCTCTGAAAGCCGTAAATATACTGTTTTCCCTCAGGATTTTGGCAACACTCAACGACACGGAACACACAAACGGCAAGCAGGCAGTGTACTTCCTGACAGGATCAGGAGATGGGTGTAATAAACGACAACTAATCTGTCTACGTTTTTTATTTAGCATTGAATACACCATACCAACATTATAACCATTGGAGTGCGCTATATAACATATTATGTTCAACTCGTTATCAAATGATTGTTGACTTAGCAGCATCCTATTCAATAAACTATGGAAAGCCGCCATTTTGTGCTGCCAAGGGTGGTTAGAAGAATAGGGAATAAATACGTCTGTACAAGTAGGTTTTCTATAAATACCAAACTCATGGACCCCACCCCTCCTGGAGATTGACAGATCCAAAAAATTAAATGTGGCCTCTGCTTCCTCTTCCAATGAAAATTCTATCCTAGGGTGTACTGAGTTAAGATTAGAAACCAGACACTCAGTCACTCCTTTCCTGGTCATATCCTCCTTTCACGCATTCCATCCATCTTTTCTTGGGCCTACCTTGAGTTCTCAAGCCATCTACATTCATACTTTGCACCTTTCTTACCACGTTACTTTCCTCTCTTCTCATAACATGTCCATACCCATACCATGATAGCCGTTCGCTTCTCACTTTTTTATTTACTGGGGCAACTTTCAAACTTCCTCTAATATAAACGTTCCTTACTCTATCCATCCTTGTTACACCACACTTTGTGCTAGGTAAACATATGGGCCACTGGAAATTCCCTGTGTGCTCACCAGAGGCGCTCGGCAATGGACGTCGGGGCGGCCTTGGGCCGCGGAATTAAAAACAAAGTAAATATATGGACGAGCGGTACCTATTGTTATTTTGTTAAGCTTTGGGTATTTGTCAGATCCCTTATTTATGGTGTATTGAATCTCTTCCAGGGTCGAACAATTACTTTAATCGCATCTCAACATTATTTCCTCCAAACTGCACGGAAATCAATCATGTTTATACAAGAGAAATCTCTCCTGTCATTACTTATAACGGCCCTGTGATTTCCCTTGGGCTGGCCTCGACTGATTGTTATTTGAGTTGCATGCAACCAATCATTTAATTTTACGTTAATTTTATACTTATTAACCTTTTGGTGTTAGCGAAAGACTTACTAACAGTTAAATACTACATACAGATACATCGGGGTCGACAGAGACTATGGAATTCCACTAGCAACGATCCTGGCATACGTTTTGCGCTTCTTCCACTGTAATAAGTATTTTCATGCACTCTCCGGTTTTACGGTTGGTACGATCCTTCGAATTAGCATTTATGCAAGTACGATTTTTCTCAAGTAAAACTGTTTCAAAATACACACATACTATCATGCTTAATGTGCCGTGCCGATGGCGTAGGGAGAGGCAATTCATACACTCACATTTATTTGTAAGAAAGGGCGAGCCTACTGTCGTTAAGTAGGAACTTTTCAAATTCAATTCAAAATTCAAATTCAAATACTCTTTATTGTACCTACACAAAAAAGATAACATACAATTAGGAGACTTAACTTAAAGATAGTACAAAAGGCGGCCTTATCGCTAATAGCGATCTTTTCCAGACAACCTTTGGATGGATTGCGAGTTAAAGAAATTAAAAGGGTAGTGTACAATACATGAAAGAGAAAAGAAAAATAAAGCTTAGTCAATAATAAAATAAAGATAAGACAGAGTAGGATAACAATATAAATGAACTAATAAACTTACACAGGAAGTAATAATATCGTAGGAAAAGAAAGAATACTTACATAAATACTTAAAATACACAAAATTCATACTTAACATAACATAGCATCACGCCTTTTTACCCGAAGGGGTAGGCAGAGGTGTGCAAACACACCCACATCTCGCCAGCTATGTTAGGTCCCATGTAATAGGGGGCGAGCCTATTGCCATTTACCGGGCACAAGTTCCAGACTCTGGGATAATTATCTAGGTAAAATTCTAAAGAGAATAATACATTATCCACCAGACCAGGGAATCGAACCCGAGACGTGCGCGGCAGTCCGTACATAGTACTCGTACCATTGTGCCACCGAGGTAGTCGATAGAGATCGAGGTAGAAATAGTCACAAAATACATAGACACTCTAAATATGTGTTAGAGACAGGTAGTAATCATTTAACATTTAAGTCGTTTTTTTTGTATTTCAAAGCAATGAGTTTGCTTAAACTATTCTTAAAATATTAAGAAAGGAATTATAAATAGATCACGCTAACCTTAATAGCGCGATGTAGAAATTATGAATATGATATGAAGCAAAAATTCGATGTCGTCGGTAGTGGTCATCGTAGCTCAGTTGGTCAGAGCACTCCCCCTGTTAGGGAAAGGCCGTGGGTTCGAGTCCCGCCGATGACATCAGTTTTTGTGATCTATTTATAATTTCTTTCTTAATATAATATAAGTAGTTGTGAGTGATTCAATCGGGCGCCAACTTTAATGGTTTACTAAAGCCTCGCTCGTTGATCGACAGGTGCACTGCGTAAAGGTGATTAGTGCCCACATGTTGCCAGTCGATTGGTCCCATAAAGTCCCATTCCTCAGACCTCGAATACGTAATCCCGTGTTTTTTTTTAATTCCGCGGTCCAAGGATGCCGCCCCTCACACGTCCGTTGCCGGACGTCTCCGTTATTCAAATTTAAATTTAAATTCAAATAACCTTATTTCTTTAAACTTTCGCGTTTTGTACACATTATAAACTTAGACTAACGGGTCTTTTACGCGATTATTGAGATATATACATACCTCTTTATTACCCGACGTTTCGGCCCTGTTACAAGACAAGACTAACCAAGAGACCAAGAGCCGTGGTCACGAGTCCACCCGTGACCACGGCTCTTGGTCTCTTGGTTAGTCTTAAGTTTATAACCTTATTTCTGGTACCATACATTTGTTTAACAATAGTTCATCACATAACTTATATTTCACAAGCAAACACATGCATTATTCTTATTATTTACTATATGTACCTACATATAATATAATTTTTAAACATTCTATAACTCATTTTCATGTAGGTTCTATACAATACATCTCCGGTATAATCCCGTGTTAAATTGGCATGTTTCCGTCGTTTGAGGTTATAATTTAGTTTATTAAGGATGGTATTTCAACGTACTGCAATTTATTCCCATTTAATTTAACTAATTTTGCCTTTGTTCCGCCAAATATATCTACTGAATGTGCACCAAAATATATTCACTAACATATTTCATAATGAGCACCTATTTAAGAATTGTTGTAAATTGGTAAAAATAGTAATACACCTAATTTTAAAAACAAGCATTAATTTTTTTAGTTTTACTTTAGATAATGCACTGCAAAATATATTTTAATCTAACACCAATTAATGCCCAATGTAGCATTATTAATAAAAAATAAACACAAACCTAACCATGCAAGTCGTTTCTGGCACTCGCCGGCCGTTGCCGCGGCACCGCTCGCTTCGCTTGCTCGGCTCGTGCATAGGAGGTCACAGTTTTAACCTAACCTAACCTCCCATTTTCATCTACCTGCCTTTATCCCAATTATTTGGGGTCGGCGCAACAAGTCTTTCTCCTCCACACATCCCTGTCAGACGTCATCTCTTCAGTCACTCCTCTATTTGTCATATTTATACTCTTTCACACATTCCATCCATTTTTTCTTTGGCCTACCTCTACTTCTTAAACCCTCTACAGTCATACTTTGCACCTTTCTAACGACATTGCTTTTCTCTCTTCTCATAACTGCCCATACCATGACAGCCGCTCGCTTCTCAATTTTTCATTCATTGGTGCAACTTTCAAACTTCCTCTAATATACTCGTTCCTTACCCTATCCATTCTTGTCACACCACACATCCATCTTAACATTCGCATCTCCGCTACATGCAATTGTCTTTCATCCGTCGCTTTTAAGGCCAAACATGACAGTCCATACAGGACGGCAGGTCTGACGACAGTCTTTTAAATTTTCCCTTTAAGTTTAGGGGGGAATAGAGAGTCGCAAATAGTGCCTTTGACCTGCCGCCATTTTACCCAACCTGCGTCAATTCTGTGCTTCACTGTACGATCGATTTCCCCATCATCCTGGATAAGAGAGTCGAGGTACCTCCCATTTTATAGCATACTAAATATTTTGTGTAACAATCAGGAATATTTGGTGCACGATCAGTATTTTTCGTGGAAGATTTAAATAATTATTGTTACAATAGAATATTTGCAGCGCACTAGAATAAAAAAGTGTTATATCTTGGTGATATTTTGGAATTTGTTTGGTGTAACATGATGTTGAACGGGTTTAAGAATAATATTTTAGAAATGCCCGAAACCCAAAATTATATTCCGTTTATTAATAGGTGTCTGAACTCCACCAATTACAGGACTTTAATTAAATATGAATAAGTTAGTATTTCCTGCAGTAGTAATATTTGCAATAAGTACTAAGAAACTTCCAGGAGTGATCAATATCCGTTGCTGCTAAATAGTAGGTAGGTAATTAAGTAAGTATAGTGGAGATTTAATTAAGGAACAAACACTGTACTTTTATTAAACCCTAATTATTCGAACCGCCGGGTACCACTGAAATACCTTCTGCGTGCGGACCAGAGACGCCCTGCACTAGAAGTGAGAGAGTCCGCGGCCTTAGGCAGCGGAATTAAAAAAAACCCTATACATAGGTAGGTACTTATACACTTTTATAAAAATCCATACAAATTAACTATCCTACCTACCTACCGTCATGCTGACCGTTCCCTGCACACTTCTTACAATTGTAGTGTAACTTAGGTAGGTATACCTACTTACTTATTTAATTCCCTATAGTATCTCTTTATTACTTGCATAAAAGACAGCTGTTTTACAAAAACATAAAAATATTGACTAAAAACCGGTTATGCAGAGTATTGCAGAGCAGGTAAGTAGGTATTGTCCCCTTCTTTAGAGTACAACGCGAAGTTAGACCACAATCTCCGTGTGGCTCTGTGCGAGTTGCATTGCAATAGGGCAACGAGCCGAACGGCAAAGGCAAAATATTGAACATAAACAACTTCACAACATCCGAAACCGTATCACGATCGTGACTTTACTGAAAACAAACCCTTTATTGACGAACGAAATAGTGCATAAAACACAAACAAAGCCTTCGTTTAACTACAAACATAAAAAATGTAGACATATAACAGTAACAACTTCAGAGCACAAAGTTATTAACTTTATTTGGTTTAGCAATCTCGAAGTAACCTGGCTGAGTTGGGAAGCGCAACAGATTGTTAAGCGGCAACACGCGCGCGTACTCCTTCGATTTTGTTAGGTTATACTTTTATGTCAGTCGTCCAGTTAAGGACTTGGAGTGGCGTCGTGTCGCTGTCTCGCGCGTTGTTATCTTCGAAAAGTTTTATCTCGTATCGAATATTGTAGATAAATAATGCAAAATCGATCTAATTGTAACGAAATAATCGATAAAATTATGGATGTGTGTTGAAGTGACAATAAGTGTTTGTTTCTGTGTGATATCCAGTGCATTCTTTCTTTGGTGATTCATCTCGTAACAAGAAAATTGTGTACCGTGTCGTGTCGCATTGTGGATGTGTTGGTAAAATGTGTATTTCGAGTAGTGCCGAGTTCGAGTGAACTTCTGTTTCTTTGACACAAATTAAGATAAGAATGCTGAGGAATTTGTTAATAACTACTATTTAATAAGGTAAGATTTATAACAAATCTAATTCGTCCAAGATTCTTTCAAGTCCTTGGGGTCAACGTAGTGTTAGGTATTTCTTATATATTTATTTCAATATAAGGTGTTATGATAAACCCAGCCAGATACCTACCAACTTATCTTACTAACTTTGCCTATATATATGTATATTCAAAAATGTTTACGGCCACCCCACTAAGCTAGGGTAGGAGAACGGCTTTCTGCCGTTCACACTCCCGTCTCGGAAGGGTACTATTACCGGTAGGTAAGTACACTTCCTATTACAAAAAGTTGCCCTTGCACCTATTCTAATCGAGCAGGACAAAATGCAAAAAGATTTTTGTCGAGTTTTAGATATGGGTGTGCGGAAAGACAACAAGAAATGATGACCATCACTTCTTGTTGTCCCACTTCGGAGACAATAAATGAAAATATCACTTTTCTATAGTCTTTCGTAGGGAATAGGGATATGATTTGAAAATATTACAAAATTTTGCAAACTCGTAAAACAAAACTTGCTACATAATGACCTTCAGAGGCGGTACCTTAAAGGTCTGGGATACATTTAAAATAACTCTGTAGATGTAAAGAATTCGTCTACAATAATATTAAAGATGGCAATAGGTATTTGTGATTTGTAGGTACATAAAATTAGTTGTTAGTGATTCAATCGGGCGCCAGCTAACAGCCCAGATTAGTAATAAGTAATATGACCGGACTAGCAACCAACTCACGACCGGTTTCCTTTAGTCGACTCATGCCAC
This sequence comes from Nudaria mundana, assembly GCA_963556515.1. Classification (NCBI taxonomy): domain Eukaryota; kingdom Metazoa; phylum Arthropoda; class Insecta; order Lepidoptera; family Erebidae; genus Nudaria; species Nudaria mundana. The sequence continues at coordinate 3,354,766 of OY748302.1, forward strand.
TCTCGCTAGATTCAAATGGGTTTCAACCACAACGTTTCAACTACATCATTCTTTTGGCATTTTTATTTTAATAAATTACCAGGCACTTGATCGAACAACTTAAATTACCGGGATATTAACCAGACAGAGGCCACACAGGTGGCCAAAGTCCGCCGGGCGCCATCGCCACTGGAAATTCTTCCTAGTGCTAACCATAGGCGCTAGGTGAGATAAAAAATAGCCTATAGTTAGCACCCAGGATTAATATCTATAACTTCTAAAGTATATAATACCTTACCTATAACCTAAGTATGCCGAAGAATCCCGGGTCTTACGTCCATTGCCGAACTTCCCGGGTAAGACATCAAAAGTATAACTAAGTACCCCACACAGACCAGGCACAATTTAAAGATAACCTTATCGGTTTTTTTTTATGATAATTCCCATTATTCCCAGTAAACTTGTTGTACCCAATACCCATATACATAGCTGCTCTGCTTCGAAACCATTTTATAGATTTGTTCTGACAGCAATATTATTAAAAAAATCTAAAAATCACAATATTTTCATACCTAGATTCATTTGCTTAACACAACATCAAACAATTATTATTCCACGCTCGAATCAGTGTGACAGTTGGCATCAGTGTTGCCACTGAAACCACCGCCGCTATGACATAAACATTGAATAATACATGGGGCACACTAAAAGTTTTGCACTTCTAGCTAATCAGAACTATTTGAATTTCGAATGTTATATTTTTTTAGACGTTGCAACCTTCTTAGTAATAAAAAAAAAACAATTGGCGGGAAATCATTTGTGTATTGTTTTTTATCACTATCACTACCATTTGTTCACCCAGGGTGTTAGAAAAAGTTCGCGAAAGACGACCCAAAAACCGCGTTCTCCTACATCATGAAAACGCTTCTTCACACATGCCCAACAAAACAAAGTCATTTTAAGCTTCCGAAAAAGTACAACTCGTCACCCATCCTACGCTTAGCCCCGACCTAACCCCCTGTGATTTCTGTATTTTCCCCAAAATCAAAGATTTGATGAGAGGTTTCACTTTTATCAACTCCGAAGAGGCAGTGATAACATTCAATCAGCACGTAGAAAACATGCCTTCAGATCTGTGGTCCTTCTGTTTTAAAAAATGGTTCGATCGCATAAAAAATTGTTTAAAATGTAAAGGAGAGTATTTTGAAAAGCAATAAACATAATATTTAGGTTTTAACATGTTATCTTTTTAAGTTACGCAAAACTTAGTGTGACCTACGTATTATCAACTTAAAAATAATAATTCATTTAACATCATTTTGATTAAGCCGCAGCCCTAGTAAACTAGGTACATGTATTTTGTGTTATTATTATTAAACATTGTAGGATTACTGTGGGGTACGAACATGATTCGAAAATCGAACAATACATTCTAATTATTGAGGAGATTCACCGTTTTGTGATTCGGGTTTGCCCTCGTATAAAAGATTGTGCCGCGTATTGATGATCATTTGTACCTAAACCCTTCAAGATTGATATTCATTCAACAGAGTAGGTACCTATCTACCTATGTCCACAAATATTGTGGTCATGTCACTAATCTTCATGACCTCTCTGGATTTGATGCATGTATAGTATTGTATAACCTACCTCACTATTTCATCATAAGGCGTGATATGTGTGTGTACTCACCGACGCGGGATAAAACCCGACCCCAAAGATAACAACCCCCTTTACCCGTAACACCCGACCACCACACATCTAAAAAAAAACTTAGTTGAAAGAAACAAAACAAACATAAAAAACCGGCTAAGTGCGTGTCGGGCCACGCATAATATAGGGTTCCGTAGTTACCCATTATAAGCTATTAGATAACTTATTTTTTTTTTAATTCCGCGATATCGCGGCCGCTTTCATGTCCATTGCTGCAGGCGTCTCCGGTGACCCCAGAAGGTATTTCCAGTGGCGCCCGGCGGACTTTGGCCAGCTGTGTGGCCTCTTCGGGGGGACAGCTCTATAACTCCTAAACTAATAAATTCATCTGGTCCGTTACCTATAGTTTTCCTTCAAATTTCATTATATGGACTACCATCATGATTTTTTTCAGATTCTTCGAGCTAGCCGTTTAGATTTTAGAGAGGGCGGGACACTGTTTTAACAAAAAAATGCACTTTAAAGTTGAATATCTCGCAAACGGACCCCTAAATCAAAAAAAAGTCTTAGCAACCTCCCAGTGTTTTAAAAATACCTATCTAATGATACCCCACACGATGGGGTTTGACGCGAGAAAAAATATCATCCCCACTTTACTTGTAGGGGAGGTAGGTACGTCAGTAAAAAATATTTTCATAATTTTATTAAATTTAGGAGGCGTTGGAGACCGTAGGTAGGAGGGTCATAGAGATTTACTAGTCCGAGACGCCCAGGACTTTCATTGGCTGTGCTATAGCGGCTGGCATGTAAGATTTTGTTGCCTTTCTTTCTTTCGCGAACTTTTTCTAACACCCTGGGTAAACAAATGGTAGAATACCACTCGGCATTAACACTCTTTTGATCTTCAAGTGGAATTGTACAGATGGGACCCGTAGCTGAGAAAAAAAACGCGATCATTTTTTTACCAACGTTTCTCGCCTGCCTCACTTTTGTTGGCTTGTTCTCATTTTCAAACACCCATTCACAAGATTGCTGTTTTTTTTCGGGTTCTAAACAATAAATCCACGTTTCGTCTCCTGTGACAATGTCATAAACAGCATTAGAATGTCCGTGGTCGTACTTCAGTATAGCATCTGTGAGCACCATTCCACGCGAGCCCGCTTCTGCTCCGCTGTCACTTCATGAGGGATCCAACGACAACAAAGTTTCCGAACTTTCAATTCTTCGTGTAAAATTTTCTGGATTTGACTCATACCAATCCCCAATAGTCGTCGAATTGCCTCATAGGTAATCCGCGGGTCTTCTTCAATTAACCGCTTAACAGTAGCCACATTATTTTCGTTGACGGCAGTTGAAGGCCGCCCTTCACGAAATTCGTCATGTAAAGAAACTCGACCTCTCTCAAATTCAGCAAACCATCGCCTCACGGTGCTCAAACAAGGTGCTTCTCTCCCAGAAGCATTTTGAAGACGAGCGGCACAGTCTTGCGGAGAGAGAGAACTTTTAAAATCATAAAAAATCATCGCTCTAAAATCTTTTTGACTTAATTCCATTTTCGTTGCATACGAAGAACTTTGATGTGTGATAAAAAACAATTGACAAATGATTTCCCGCCAATTGTTTTTTTTATTAAGTACTAAGAAGGTTGCAACGTTTAAAAAAATATAACATTCGAAATTCAAATAGTTCCGATTAGCTAGAAGTGCAAAACTTTTAGTGCGCCCCATGTATAATCATGACTCTCATCATTCATCAATATTGGCCAATTGACGCGTACTGCTGGGCTTATGTCTTCCCCAACGAACGCCACAATATTTGGTCTCCAGCTTCCCGCATCCAGTGGCTTCCTGCGACCTTTATGATGTCGTAACCCCACCTTGTGGCCGGGCTACCCACACTCCGTCTCCCAGTACGAGGACTTTTTGGCCCAAGTCTCCATCAGTCCTTCGAGCGATGTGTCACTTAAGCTTCGCGACTCTTTGGGCTATGTCGGTGTGATCCTCCTTCGGATTTCATCGTTTCGAAGTGACACTCCGAGCAAAGCCCTTTCAATTGCTCTTTGGGCGAAACTGAGCTTTTGCATGAGGTGTAGTATAAACGGCTCTAGACTCCATTAATCCTGTCCCATTACTTACACTTGCCCCATCCAAAAATACTCCACCCTAACTAGAGGTGTACTGACGTACGGTAAATATCTATCAGCGATCACTATTTTCGGAACTTGTTCTTGGGTGTTAGAGATACTTATAGTTATTTATTTGTCGTGTTTAGCGCACGTGGCAATTTAACTAAATACTGATGTTGTTTTTAAATAAGTGCTGGCAACTTGGTAATTATTTCGTAAATAGTACCGACGACCATCACTGAACCAGTCTGTCAACCCGGTCGAAACGTCAGTCTATAAAAAAACCGAGTGCGAGTTGGACTGGCGCACAAAAGGTTTCGTAATAAAAAGAAAAATCACGTTTGTTGTATGGCCCCCTTAAATATTTATTATAATAGCGACCCGCCCTGGCTTCGCACGGGTGCAATGTAGACTATGTAGTATGTCAGTCTTAAAATTCAAATATCGCAATGCAAATCTTATTTGTATGCTATTTGCATTGGCATGTGTGTGCCTCAGAGTGCAAGTTAATACGTTGGTCCCGGTTGTCATACAAAAATCTATGGCAGTCGTTACGGGTAGTTGAACCCCGAAGAAATCTAAAAATACTGGTCTAACTGCAATACGTCGATATCGCCAATTGGTTGTGGAGGTCAAATGGCAGTCTCTTCACAGAAAATGTCGATGTTTAGCCAAATCCGCAGTGAAGGATAAGTGGACCCTAGACTCCGAGGTGTGAAAGCTTCGATTATTTTAAATCTGTAATATCTTCGAAAATATTCATTTAAATTACATGCTGTAAAGGGCCACATTGATCTATATTAAATGCAAAATGTATTTATGGTAAGTACTTAATTGGATAAGGATTTATGTTGTATTGCTTAAAATCGCTGTGTGTTCACTGCCGTCATTGGCACCGGCCGCGTCGTTCGCCGCGCTCGTATTTTTTTTTCGTCACGAGATATCTCTTAAGTCATTCGTCTAATATATGGTTTGAATGGCAATTTTGGTCTACATTAAATGCACAACGTATGTAAAGTATTCAATTAGATAAGGAATAATACTGCATTGTTAAAAATAGCTTGGCAAATGACACATATTTTTTTTGTCATTTATAAAAGTTACTTTGAGTTAGTTATCCTTAAGAGATGGACATATTCTATCACGGACTTTTTTGTAGACATTTCTATGGTGTACAATACTGTAGTACATTATTTTGATCTGTCTCGTAGGGTTTCGTCAGCGTTTGCAATGAAAGCGCAAAAAAATGTGTTTATTTACGACATTACATTAGAAATCTCTAAAATTATCGGTATTACTCTAATATACTCGTATTATACATGTATTATACATGTAAACCTTCCTGTTGAATCACTCTATCTATTAAAAAAAACCGCATCAAAATCCCTTTCGTAGTTTTAAAGATCTAAGCATACATAGGGACCTACAGACAGCGGAAGCGACTTTGTTTTATAAAACAAAGTCGCTTCCGCTGTCTGTAGGTAGTATACTACGTAGTGATAGTGATGATATGTAGTGATGTAGAGGCAACAGAAATACATCATCTGTGAAAATTTAAACTTTTTAACTATGAGGGTTCATGAGATACAGCACAAGACAGGCAGACGGACGGGCGGACAGCGAAGTCTCAGTAATAGTGTTCTCGTTTTACCCTTTAGGTACGGAACACTAAAAATCTACGTTATGTTTCTTGTTCATTACCGTTATAAAGTATTATATTTACTTATTTTATTTGTAGGATTATAGTGGTCAACCAACATTAGTCTTAATAAACAAGCTCCTAATTAAGAACAAACCTAATTAACAAAGGTTTATGTTTAACTTACTTAGTTGTAATTAGGACATCGCTGTTCGCTAAATCTCGTTATTATAAAAATAAGTCCGCGAACATTTTGTTTTCATGAAATTATTATTATACTTTAGTAAGCGTTCTCAATCATGATTCCTTCTGTGTGGGTGGGAGACAATAGGGGCTTATCGGCTTACCGTGGACGTCTGAACTGTGAACAGCAAAGTTGTTTGCACATCTGTGGTTAAATAATGATGGTCAGTACGTTACCTATAACGGGAATTTATTGTAATCAATATTTTTTAAACGTGAGTCTAGTACCAGTTACGTTAATTTGGTCGAAATACGTTTTCGTATTTCCCATTCATTTCACACAGTTACCTGACGTTACCGCTAAGGGCGCTGGTGTGAAATGTATGTTGTAACGTCACGCCAAGCCATATCAAGCCAATGCCAAGCCAACACCATGCCATGACAGTTAGCGCCGGAACTGTCAGCCAAAGCCCGCCATGTTTGTCGATGACATTAGATGGATGTCATGATACTCTGTGGGGCGGATAAATCGAAACGCTGCCCGTTGAAATAGTCATTCAAAATTATAACGCTAGGTTCAGTTAAATAAATATTTGATTAATTGTGAAGTGTTGTACCTATTATTGCCCTTCTGTTACAATGTAATGTAATTTACGTAAGGAACTGTTACTAGACACATTGTTTCTCTGAAGATGTAGACCGACGCATATAATAATGGTCACAGGTCAAAGCCTATTGCTCTTGTACTTTTAATATTTGTTTTTTTTTTGATTGACCTTGTAGTTGAGGTTGGTTACCTCTTAAGACCATGTTAGGATGTCACACTACCAAGTTATTCAATAGTCATGTCTAATGTCTTCTTTTCGTGGGGTTAGTTATGTATGAACCGGCTTTTGTTCAACTCATCTATTTTGGTAAACGTAATCATTTCACGATGATTTAATAGACTTAACTTAAAGACTAGGATCTTGTATGATACTTAGTAGATTCTACTTATATTAGTTGTAGCCATTCAGTCTCTTTTAAGACCTTACTCGGATCAACTCTTTCTGTCGGTACATGTCCTGTCACAGTCAAATCTTGTTAAAGTTTCTTTCCTATAATTTTTATTTTCTTTATAAATACGGTTCCTTTTTTGGCTTTTTAAATTGCGGAATACGGCCTTAAATTCCATAATTTAATTTGGAATCCAAGTACGCTCGAGCAGAGGTTAGTGACTGTTTTGATGTAAAAAAGAGAGCCCTTTGTGCATTTGGGACTTATTTATACAGTGTTGTGACATTTATGACCAGTGTTAGTGCCAGAAAAGGTACGTAGGATTAGGTTAAACCGGGCGTTGGTCCTTCGGGAAAATATCGAAATAAGGATTTCTTTCGCTCAATGTGTTTTCTAAATTAAATAGTGTCAAGAAAAGTATGTGAATAATGAAAGAGGATGAAGGGAATATTAATATTATGTTTCATAGAACATTATAATATTATATAATGCAGGAAAAGAACGCCGTCTAGCCTCTAGCCAGGGGTTCCCAAACTTATTTTGTCTACTGTCCACTTTGATAATAAATTATGTTTTAGCGCCCCCATTTTTTTTACTTAAGTACTTAAAAACCACTATAACTTCAAATGAAGAGTGCGCCCTGGTAAGCGCTGGCGTCCACTAGCGACACCGACGATTTTTATTAATCTTGATGAATACAAGACATTTTTGAAAAAAATCTCTTTAAGAATACTAGACACAGGAATTTGCAATTTTTTGAGATGTATGTTGTGTATTTTATTACCAAGAAGTAACCAAACTTTGGATTATTGTCTAAAGTGGCGACTTTTAACAATACTTCAAAGTTTTTCTGGGTCTTACCGCCCCCCTTTAGGCCTGCAGCGCCCACAAGGGGCCTTATCGCCCACTTTGGGAAACGCTGCTCTAGACTATGCAGTATGCGAGCGCACAGCTCCCGCCTTTAGTCTTCCTGGTTATTTTAATTTATTTTTTAAATACCTAGAAATGTTACCTGTCCTCTTTACCCTAGCTATATACTGTATTGTAGTATATGTAAGTATTGTATAGATATTATAGCACCCACAGTTTATGTATAGCTTTATTTATTTACTTGCACTGCACACACTTAGCCCTTTCACTCTTACTCGTCTCAGGCGTGCTGAAAGAGATTCCTTTAGGAATAAGTAGTGCCCTTGTACTATGCTCACTTTATTCTTTTGTACCTTTGTTTCTTGTTCTTTGTTTGTGTGTATGTACAAAAAATATAAAAACAAAGGTTATAATTGTGCTACGTATGTATTCCCGAGATGTACTAACGTTCATATTAATCTTACTGCGTAAATATACAACCAATTATGTATCATTTGAGTGAATTTATGGTAATTTGTTACAATACTTCATAGATTATTAATTATTTATATATAGATTAGTTTACTAATAACATACATACTATCATCACGCCTATATCCCAGAGGAGTAGGCAGAGGCGCAATACACACCCACACAATGCCATAAATTTTGTTCGTCCTATTGGGCAGGCCTATTGTCGTTTCATCATTCTATTTAAACGTATACAGACATCGGGAAAGATATTCTTTTCACTATTTAAAATGCGTGAAACATCTCCCGAGACTGTTGTTTTAGCGCAAAATTTCAATTAATTGTAAGACCTAGTGATATTATTATAACAATAGAAAATGGCTCATCAAAAACACATTCACACTTTTATTCGCATGACCGTTTTTCATAGCCAGCGTCTCGTCTTCAATTCTACAACAATACTATCGCAAATACGTGACCAGATAACAAAAAATACCAATCTGGTCACGTGACCAGTATTCTCTGAGTTGGTTGAACTAACGCCAACCGCTATATCGATTGCAGTACATACTATACTTACTTATTATTAAAATAGATAATTACTCTTTCGCTAATCTAAGCTAGACATTGTACATTTCCCAAACTGCGGTACTTGTACTATTATTATGATCCATGACTGAGGTAGCAGCTTGTGTCCCTTGCCTCGAAACTAGTCGGTATCAGACTTCAAAATTACATACTAAAATTCCTTCTCATCGTAACAAACATGCATCAAGCTTCTATAAACATTTAAAATCGAGGGTGTTAAGTTTGACAAATATAAATACCTAAATCAATAAATATGTTAGGACAATTCACACAACGCCATCTAGTCTCAAACTAAGCAGAGCTTGTGATATGAGTACTAGATAAACTGATATAAATACTTATATACATTTTTTTTTGTAAATACATACATATTATACATAGGAAACATCCAGACTTCGGTACAAACGTATCTGTCTTCACACAAAGTTTGTCCCGACCGGGAATCGAACCCGAGACGCCAGTGTCGAAAGCGGATGCACTACCGACCACGATATGCGGCGGCATGTCGGCGTGATATAGTTTTCTCGTTCCCGGTTCCCGTGGGAACACATTACCTGGATTAAAATAAGCCTATGCTATTCAGGGATAATGTAGCTACTCGTTCATATCACTAAAAGAATTTTCAAAATCGGATCAGTAGTTACGGAGCCTATTCACTTCAAACAAGCAAGAAAGAAAGAAAGATTTATTTATTATTCCACACAACAAAACAAACACTACGGTTATAAAAAATATGAACACTAAATAATTAATAAAATGAAAATTACCTTAAATACTTATAATTATACTAAATGGGGAATAAACGGCCGTCCCTCAGCGTATTGCTGTCTGCGTGGTGGTGCAAATCAGACAGCGCTGGCGGTGGACAAACCTATCAAGTCTTTCATCTTTATAATATTAGTTATACTATGTAAGCAGAGCTGCATTAAGTTTTCAATGAATCTTTGAGAGAAGTTATCGAGCACCTGTATGCACCCGGGCTGTTTGCTATAAGCGGTGAGTGAACTGCTGCCTAGTTGTCCCGCGGTTAATAAATGACCTACCCTCAGACCTTAAAAATAGTATTAAGTGTAAAAATACTAAATGTAAGTTAAATCAGTATTTCTTAGACGAAGTTTGACTACGCAATGATATTATGTATATGAGTAACTTCTGTGAATGTATGAGTATATTATGGGAAGGACCTTATGACTGTATGATAGGAAATTGTATTAATTTAGTTTAGACTTACTAAATATAAAATTATGTTCTCTATGTGCTTTAATTAACGTCGGAGTGCAAGTTCTGTATGTAAGTACTATTCCCTATTCTGTGGTAATACTTAAAAGTAGACTCATCATAACAGTACAGACTAAACCTCACACACACAGACTAAACCTCAGTGGTTTAGTGCTGTTACTTAATAATATCTATATTATTATACTTTGTTAAACGATAAAAAAATTACAGTTTTATTATTCCGCCTATTGTCGTTATCTGGCACAGACGGTTATCCGAACTTAACTAAGTCCCAACAGCCAAATCAGACGTAGGTAAGTAACATAGGTGACAATATCAGTTAAAAAAATAAACGTTCGTATTTCAGGCAAATGTATCATACAAGCGTTTATTTATAGTGCCTATTACAATATTTTTTTTATTGTTCACTTCCTGTGTTGTCATCGCGAAATAACAACACCGACAGAAAAAATAATGAATAAAACATGGCGCCGGCTGTGTACATTCGATACTACAAATTCATTCATTAAATTATGTACACGCGAACGAATGTGCATTTGAATTTGGTATTGTTTTATAGAAATGTTGAAATCGTATTGGATTTAATAATAATGAATGAAAAGTACACGAAATTATACTGTTTTACATGAGGATGTTAGGAAGATGAATATTAGATTAAGTCCCTATTAAAGTCCATGACATGTTAAAGGACCGTTTGACATCTAACTACGGCAAAAGTAAGATACCGTTAAAAAAGGTAGGTACAGTAACGTTGAAGTAGCGTTAAGCTCAGATATGTAGTAGCGTTGTGCTCTGATAGCATGTACGCAGGATCGTATCTACTTTGAATTAAAACTCGTTTGGTTTCCCCGAATACTGATTATATTAATATGAAATAATTACATTTACAATTCTTCTTCAGGAGCTGAGGTACCCGCCACGGCCCTCGCTCGAATCAATTTTCTTTCTTTCTTTGTCTTCCATTTGTTTCATTCCGCTTAAACGTTTTATAATATTTAAATTGTCCGATTCATAACCAGCCAATACAAGTTTACAATAAACTTAATGAGGTCGTATGCGAACGTGCAAGCACCTTCACAGTACCTACTAGAGTTTAAGGATTACCATGGATTTTATCGGGATAAAAACATTGACACACAAACCGAATTTAAATTACCGAAATGGGACCAAATAATTGTCGGAATGGGATCACCCGGGAAACATAAGCTATCATTTAAAAGAAATTTAAAAATCGGTTGTCCCAGTTGAAAGATAGAGGAGAGATAACAAACAGAAAAAAAATCATAAATTCCAATTTAGGACCTCCTCCTTTTTTAAGTTGGTTAAAATGTTGTATATTTCCTGTATTCTAGTACCCATGTAGTCCTATAACCATTCTTTGTTTCATTGAAATCGGTTAAGAAGTTTAAGCGTGAAAGCACAACGGACAGACGATTATTCGAGTTCATTAATCTATACTTCTATACCTACTACTATTATAAAAAGGAAAGATTTGTATGTTTGTAATGAATAAACTCAAAAACTACTGTGCCTATTTCAAAAATTCTTTCACCAATGGAAAGCTACATTCACCCTGAGTAACATAGGCTACTTTTTATCCCGGTAATGTGTTTCCACGGGAACCGGGAACGAGAAAACTAAATCACGCGGGCGGAGCCCGGCGATCAGCTAGTAACTTATAAGTTGTTTCCAATAAATTCGAAATGCTTAACAGCCATTTCAAGTTCTTCTCAGAATATAATAAAAAACTTAAGTTATTAGATAAAAATAACACTTGAAACAAGAATACTCTGTAGAAAGTCCCAAGTACAAAGAATTGAGTATACCTAACGCCGAACCGATGCGGTGTTTGGGTCCCGAAAAAAAACTAGTCTCTTTTAAAGTTGTGTTGGTAAGAGACAGAGTTTTTATAAAACCATAAAGTTACTGTTGCGTATACCCTGTCAAATGTTTAACGATGAATAAAGTTATGTTGTACTTACGTATGAGACGTCCACAGAAAGAGTCAGCATATTAAATTTGATCTGTAATTCAGTATTTTTTGCTGTACAAATAATTTAAAGGCAATGCAATAATATACCGTTTTCCAAATGTTATTCAATTAATACACACACACATCACGCCAGAGGGATAGGCAGAGGTTCATTACACATTCACAATTTGCCAGTATTTTTAGTCCCACGTAATAGGGGCCAAGCTTATTGCCGTCACCGGGCACATTTATAACGGGTTATGTCCAAAATAGCCGAATGAATTTAGTTAAAAGTAGCAGCTATATAGTAATTTTGAAAAAAAAAATCCGTTGCCTTGCGATGAAATGTTGATGAAAGGCACCAAAATCTTACGTGCCAGCCGTTATGGCACAGCCTATTAAAGTCCTGGGCGTTTCGGACTAAACTATTAAATTAATAAATATTAAAGTTTCAGGCGTAGTTCACACAAACCCAAGTTATTGGAAGTTTTGGCACACTACACGATTCAGACTCGAACTAATCAGAGCTAGGTAGATATTAGATTATCAATTTGACTTGAGCCTTTGAGATATTGACCTATAGCACTCTTCTAAGATCTTACTTAAAAGAAAACAATCTTTGAAATCTCCAAGAAACACTCAGATTTATCTTAACACAGGCGTATTAAGTTACTCCCTTTGTCCTACGAGCGAGGTACGTGTCAAGTTAGACTACAAGTCATTGCCTCGAAGGCATTCTGTGTTTGAATGCACTATTTTCTCCTCACAATAGGTATTGCGTGTCTGAACGTACTACAGAATAATACGATGCGGCTTGAACAATGACTTCAATGACTTTCGGTATGTACTAGGTAATTTTTAGCCGCCTTCAAACAAGGAGGAAGTCGCTAGATCTTTCGAATGAGTGAACTGATTTTGATTTTTTTTATTGAAAGTTACTGATCTCAAATGGCCATTTCGGCCATTTAAACTTGGTGTTTGTGTCCATGTTGTCCATGACTACCTCGGTGGTACAATGGTACTATGTACAGACTGCCACCCTCGAGGTCTCGGGTTCGATTCCTGGGTCTGGTGGATAATGTATAATTCTCTTTAGAATTTTACCCAGATAATTATCCCAGAGTCTGGAACTTGTGCCCGGTAAATGGCAATAGGGTCGCCCCCTATTACATGGGACCTAAGTAACATAGCTGGCGAGATGTGGGTGTGTTTGCACACCTCTGCCTACCCCATCGGGGAAAAAGGCGTGATGCTATGTTATGTTTTATGTTTTTTTTGTGTCCATGTTTAACGTGTATTTTGATATTAACAATTACAATATACTCGTACATAATAAGAGATGAAAATACTATTTACACTTACTAAAAACTAACTATACACATTGAAATCTGCACTATATGTATACAGGCGTCAAAGAACTCCTCCGCCTCGTCGCCGACTGGCAATGTTCCCAGAAGGCTGGCAGCATTGCCACCTTGTATAGCAATGTTTATTCTTTGAGCTAAAAAGTAACCAGCCTTCTTCTTGAGAAGAGTCGATCATGAATTTTGAGATGGTTTTAAAGAGTCCGGAAGCGCTCGGACCCCAAGGTCCCAGCGTCTACCCCAAACGGCTCAAATATGTAGTCTCCTACTGATATTACAGTTACAGTTTCGACTTTAAAATTTAAGTTTTTTGAAAAACTGTGTTCATGATAGCGGAGAAGTCAAACAACATTCATTACTCGTACTATGTTTACGGCAGTATACGGTGCTTGTGTTGCCGGAACTAAAGTCGAATGCTTTGTTTCTTACGATCAAAAAACCGTAACGAGTTCGGGTCCTGGTCGGGTCAGATGTTTGTAGGTACGACAACCAATAATGGTTTTGAAGGTTATGTATTTTTCCATGTACCGCAGTATGTTGTATCGCAGGTGTTAAGTTGACATCTCAAAAAACAAAAAAGAATGACGTTTGCACATTTATAGGCTTTCGTTGTACGGCAGTATGAACGATTTCATCAGAGTTGCAACCATCACCCAATAATTAATACTAATATTTATTGCGAAACGTGTTGTTCAACGGAAACCAGTTCTTGGTATAGGTACGAGGTTTTACTGCAGTATACTGTTATTGTATAGTATAGCCCAGGTGCGCTGGTAACTGCGGTATTCGTATTACTGCTGACATTTCAAGTATTTTTATTACTAAGGTATTGTAGTTTGAGTAACATTTCTTAGTAAATATTCAGGTTATACTAGTGTGAATTGGCGGCAATTGTTGCAAACTATAATCCGACCAAATTTAAATGGTATTTTATATTTTTATTTAAAAGTGGTTGTTTCGAGATTTCTTTGTGAAAAGCTACTAGGTATTGTACGTGTCTCGGACAAAATTTCCAAGATGCCTATTAGGGCCTAGCACAGTCAGTGTCGAAACCAGATTATCGCAGAAAATAAAAAAAAATTGTATTAGTTGGGTCATATGTCCCGTCATTTTGTGCGGTATAATTTTTATTTATGTTTGTCGGTAGCATTTTTTTTATGTTACCTCATATCTTTGGACTGGGCGAACCGATTTTGATTTTTTTTTAATTGAAAGCTGCTGCTTCTTGCCCATTCCGACAATTATTTGGTCCCATTTCGGTAATTTGAAGTCGGTTGTTGTGTCAATTTTTGACCTGTATTTTTTCTCCTTCAAAAAAGGAGGACGTTCTCAATTCGACTGTATTTTTTTATAGGTCTGTTACCTTGTTCCTTTCGACTGGGTGAATCGATTTAGATAATTCTTCTTTTTAATTTTTTTTTTTTGATTCAATTTCATCTCATTCCAACTACCTATTTGAAGTCGTGTTTTTTTACCAAAGTCATTTTGGAGTTTTTAAGGGATGCCGTTTTAAACAAACCTATAAATATGGAGACAGTACCTACCTATTGTATTGTAATATCAAAACGTAATACGTGAGTACCTTCCTTATTATTTTTTTTTATTCCGCGGGTCGCGGCCGCACCTACGTCCATTGCCGAGCGCCTCTGGTAGAGATTGAGGGATTCCCAGTGGCGCCCAGCGGACCTTGGCCACTCGTGAGTAGATACCTTCATATTTAAAGTATCGAAACTTAGCTGCATGGGTGGAGTGAATAGTTAAAGTTACTTAATAATAACACTAACAAAAGATCTTTCAAACGCAAACAAATTCACTTATAATATATGTGAGTACGAGTATAGTATAATAAGTCTTTGAACTTTTATGAATCATTTTGAATCTTATGAATAAATTTCTGTTACTTAACAACTACCAAAGAAGTTCGAAGTAAATACGACGGCGTTTTCTTTGAAATTAAAACCCAACGAAAGGAAGTATATTTAAAAAAAATGTTTATGCAATGAATTACGTATGAATTAAATTTGTCTCGAGTTTTAATGTAATGCAATTCTGCAACTCAGGTCGGCGACTACCAACACGTACGGTCGCAGCACATGAAATATATCCGCTCGAGCATGTTGTTTGGCTGTTACCACCAACTACCGCCAAAACAGCTTCCTAAACCGAGTGTGCGCCAATTACAATAAGGTTGTCCGTGGTTATCGGGAACTAGATATTACGCATTCGATATCTAAGACTTCTTTTAGGCTTAAATAAAATAAAATTACACTAAACACTAGCAGGTAAATGTTATTAGACTATTGCTATCTTCGCAGGTTTTAAATTATGTCAAAATTATAGTCAATAGGCCTAATGTTTTATGTTATATTGTCGTAGATAAACTCTTTTGTCGCCACCTGTGGGGACTTATTAATGGCTCAATGCTATATTTAATACAATACTATCTTTATGTTACGTTCATGTATTTAGCTGATAGTCTTCCTAAAATCCAATAAATAAATAAATAAATAAAATAAATATGTACTTTAAAGTTCTGAGAAACATCTCAACAAGGCGACTTCACAGTAGGTCATTATCCGCTGAGCCTTATCCCAACGCAGTTGGGGTCGGCTTCATTTATTTTCCATGGAGCGACTGCCATCTGGCCCCCACAACCCATGGGCGATATCGTGGTTCTGTAGTTAGACCTGTCGGATTTTTGTTTTAGGGCAACAACTACCCCTAACGTGTATTACTAGCTATGACTAGATAATGTCCACGAGTCGCACGACTTCTAAAAGTTATCCTATTCCACATTTCCGGTAAAAAGAGTAGCCCGAGTTTACAACACGCGTCCGTCCACAGAGCATCCACAAACAATTGGTTATAATTTTTTTGGGCTTGTTTACAACAGTGCTTGTTAACTTTGTTGGTCCCATACAATAGGGGGAGCCCACGCCATTCAGGCGGTTTAAAACAGACATTTAAAATCATGTAGACTGTACATAGTTGTTTTAAACCAAATTACGTCTTACCCCTACGACGTTCTATTGAACACTGTTGGGTTTAAGCGAGCCAGCAAAAATGTCTGTTTTAAACCGTGTATTTTTACCTTTAAGATCATTTGACAGAACCTTGTCCGTCAGCACTCAAGTCTTTGAATGTAGATATTAGTATTGATCAATTGATGTATCAATAAATAAATATGTTAGGACAATTCACACAACTCCATCTAGTCTCAAACTAAGCAAAGCTTGTGATATGAGTACTAGATAAACTGATATAAATACATTACATACATTTTTACTATTATGCTTATATACATTTTTTTTTGTAAATACATACTAATTATACATAGGAAACACCCAGACTTCGGTACAACCGTATGTGAGATCACACAAAGTTTGTTCCGACCGGGAATCGAACCCGAGACTGGCGTTGAAAGCGTATGCATTACCGACAACGCCACGGAAGCAGTCGAAATTCGGCACTTTACCACAGAAAAGGCAATAGTACTACGTTAGTAGGCTTCGTAACGTTATCCTTTAACTAAACTTGTTATGTTTAATAGTATCTTGCTATACCTACTATGAATTATAAATATGGGTATCACTACATTAATAATTCTCCACGTTGTTTGGTTAAACTTTGGTTGTATTTTTCCCCAAAGGAGGCCCACATAGGTGGTCAAAGTCTGCCGGCGCCCTGAGGTTATCAGAGGCATCCGGCAAGAACGCGGCAAAATGAAAAGGTTAACCTGTTTGGAATCATTTAATTATAGGTACATTTATAATACTGGTCGCTTATATGGTCGAACAGTAGACCTTGCGAACATTAAAAACATTATTTGGGTTTTTTCTCTATTTCCCCCCCTATCAAAAAATCACACACATATCACGCCTATATCCCCGAAGGGGTAGGCAGAGGCTCATTACACACCCACAATTTGCCAGTATTTTTAATCCCACGTAATAGGGGGCAAGCCTAATGCCGTCACACAAAATGGCCGAATTAATTTAATAAAATAAGCAGCTGTATTATAATATTGAAAACTTAAGTTCGAAACCCGTGGCCTTGCGATGAAATGTTGATGAAAGGCAACAAAATCTTACGTGCCAGCCGCTGTGGCACAACCAATTAAAGTCTCAGACTCAAAACAGAAAAAAAATCACGTCGAAAAAATGGGATTAAATCAAAGAGCATTTGTGTCATGTTTCGTGGAGATCGGATAAGAAATGTAGCCGCTAGCCCAGCACACACATACAGACATGGACGAAAGCAAAATTGTCCACTCTCGAAATATAGACGCTTTGCTCGGTCAATAATCACGTCTGTTTTTCTAAAACTATATACATATATATATATACAGAGGCCTATTGTACGTTCAATTATCGTTAGTAGAATGAGGTCTTAAAGGTGCATAGAGGTGCCACTAGGATGCGATCTAAACCAACGTCGTCTGTGGTGCACCTGCCGGTCAACAGACGAGGTTTTGGCACAATTCCCGTTTAGCGGTAATAGGCTCGTGTCATACACCTAATATATTATTATGTTTCTGGCGAAAAGTGGGTGTAATATATGCCTGTGACTTTACTCCTTGAAGGAAATGCGTAATTATATGATTTCATTTAGTTCTTTCTAGAATTTTGTATTCAGGACGGAATAAAAACAGTCAAATGGAAAAGAATATTAAGTTCAGTGGGATCCCTTCAATATTTTATGTATTCCTTTATCCGAAGTTTATCAAATTCACGGACGCGTTCCTCAAATATTTTGACGCTGATTTCGGCTCAGATATTTCGGTGATTTATTTCGAAATTTAATAAGGATTATTTTATTTCTTTCATTGGCTATTAGACGATGAAATTATTCAAATTAATACTGGTCTACACACACAAACACACACACACGTAGGCATTTACAACGAGATATATTGTACTTGTTAACTGCCACCATAGTATTAACCAAAAACTGCAGCATATTGCTGAAGAAATTGACATCAGGTCTTAGAAATTACAGTCAGAACTTGTAATAAGGTCCAGCGCAATTTGTAATATCTAGGGTAAATTTACCGCATTATAAAGGACGCCTAAAACTTCTGTTGAACTATGAGGAAAGGGAACTAAATAGTTCCCTCCCCAAGACAGGGACCTTTTCTATATTACTTGTAAGCGACTTAGAGCGGTGTGTTCTAAGCATTATCTAGTAAATTGTTTTAAAACTTAAGCTTAACGCTTGCGTTAACTTTGTAATAACGATGATGCCAGACTCGATCTAAGTTGCGCCTTGCTTATTAAGTTTATTCACTTAGTAGAAGATTTCTTAAACGAAAAGTTGCAAGTTGTAGAACCTTGAAACCTTTATCGACATTAAATGAGGAAGGTACTTTTTAAGTATTTTGAGGCTCGCTGGATAGAGTAAGGTAGTTAATTGAGTAGGTAATAGGACCTACCTATCTACTTAGGCTTAGTAATCTGAAAAGTAGTCAGGTAAGTTCCTCCGTGATCATGGTGCTTGCAACAGTGCCGAAATATCGGAAACTCAAACCAACGTTACATAGTAAATATACCGATTATTCTAATTGAAAAGTAACACGACACTATCCAGATAGATGTATAATTATAATATCTTAGCTTAAAACACACTGGTCCTTCACATACGACGTATGCCACGCGACGACGGACGTGGAAAACAGCGACACACTGGTCCTACGTGTTATGACGTCTGACGTTTACATTATCTACGCGCTATGAGACTTTAAACGTGTGTGACAGCGTCATACGCGTGGGATAGCATGGGAACACGCGAGTCTGGCGTGGTGACGGGTAAGACAACGTGGTGAATGGCGAGTGTGTTCGTTACCATACAAATTGTATAGGCCAGATCCTGTTCAGATGTTATAATGCGTGGTGTACGTCGCATGTGAAGGATGAGTTTGACCGTCTCTTTATTCGTATATTTGGTAGAAACAAAGATCTTGATGGAAGTTCATTCAGCACGGAGTATGATTAGGCCCCGATAATATATTGTTTCCAAGGAGACCGGGAATGTGCAACACGGTCAGACTTATACCACGGAATAGGGTACAGTACTTACTAACTATACTCTAACTAAACAATGCCTAGTGAAGGACCTGTTTTTCTAAGCGACATTAATAAAAGTTGAAGAAGCGAAAGAACTAAGTATGTCAGGATCGTAGCAGGTTGGAAATCCGTGGTATCTGCCTACCCACTGGGAAAGAGGCGTGATTTTATGTATGTATGTACTTATGTATATTTTTTTAAAGAATCGCGTCATTTTAATTTTTTTGTTGTTAAGTAACGTACAATGAACATAATGAGTTTATAATGACGTAAATCGTACAGCACGTGTGACATAGGTGTGTTTATCTACCTACCAGATATAACTGGTACCAGAATGGTCAACATTTTGTTGTCGTTTCGTTACGCTAGTATGGCACCTTGTGGTTTATGAGAAATGTCGCGTTCACCAACTTAACTATGCACTAATGAGAATTTAATTGGCCATAAAGAAATTACTTGATATAATCTATTTATAGCGTATATAGTACGTTAGTTTATCTTGACAACTGCTGCAGTTTTGAGACTAGACTTCGTTCGCACGAGTTTTTTAAACGCGCGTTTAAAATGCGTTGAATTAGATCAAATGCACTGCTCGTAGCGATTTTTTTACGCCCGTGTGAACGCGGCCTTAGGGACGACATACTATAAAAATATCTTCTTACTAGCGAATAGTTAGTGGCCAGCCTCCTGCCAGAGTTCATTTTCATGCTCTTCACAGCAGCAGATAAGATGTCACCTTAGCAACTCTTATTCGCTTAACTCATTTTATTGTTCACGAATCACTGACTACCATCGTCTTTATAGACATAAAATACGTGAAGGCCATATTAAGTGGCTATTTTTATGTTCTCTTATAGAAATTGGTTTAGGATAGTAGGGTATATGTTAACAGGTATAATAAATGTTGAATTGCCACCTTAATAGCTTACGGTATAAGATGTCGCCTGCAAAATGCTGTTCCTTAACAAACAAAGTACGGACGTTATGTAAAGGTTCTTCGTAGCAAATAGGTGCTTGAGACCAGATTAACATACATAGGTATCTGAAACTGCAGAGCCGGGTGTGACCTACTTTCTGTCATCGCTTTACTTACAGTGTCTATCTTTAATCTATAGTGCTAATAGTACTTTATAATTCCTGGAGGATAGCGCCGATAGTGGACCTCGTCATATTTATATCATAGTACTTAGGTATTTACTGATCTGGAGATACTTCTAATACAAGGTAACTTACACCCTGACGTCACACAGAACAAACCATTGTGCTTATCACACCAAGTCTTGACCTGGGTGAGATCGAACCCACGATCTCCGAACCCAGTAGTTATCTTTCGACGGTGTACCTAACCATTGGACCACACAGGTTTTCATAGATAGATCGCATAAATAAATAAACTTCTGGCTTCTAATGAATGTAAAACAGCTGGAATTGACGTTTAAACGTGTTCCCACAAGTGTGACGCTCAGGATTATGATGAAGTCAGTCGTGAGTTATTGAACTGACTTTATCGCATACGAATCAGTGGGTGCACCCAGCCATGCACTTTAAACTATAAAAGACCTTCGACAGAAGTCTGAGCAGGGCATTCAGTCTTTGCCGCATGCAAAGACTGAATGCCCTGCTCTCAACTCTCAACTGGGCTCGTCCGGCGGCAGGGCGGTTGGAGATTGAGGAGGATAGACTACA